>VXBA01005114.1:893-69082 GCA_013399895.1 Serilophus lunatus
TTCTGGCATCAGAAATCCGGAATTAAAGTGTTAATTACTTTGGCCTAGTTGCTTCGCTCCTGATTTCCTATTTATAAATTATATTATATATAAATTAAAAGTATATTATTTATAAATTATATTTATTTACCATATTTACATTTATTTTATCTTTATTATATTTAATTTCTATATAAATTATATTTATTTTCTATATGAATTATATTTATTTATAAATAAATATTGTCGTTTCTGCTCTTGGGCCGCTGCAGAAATGCTGATTTTATTTTTAGTTGGGTTTTTTCCCTACTACACATCTACCCCTCCCCCCCAGAGCCCTGAGGGGTTTGGGGAGCTGGGACCTGAAAATCAGGGACTTGTTGGAGCTGTGGGTGGTATTTCCTAAAAGTGTTTTGTCTGTGTTTTGGGTTTTGCTGCCAAAAAAAGCCCAGAGTTCAAACAGAAGGTTCAGCCGTGGGAGGTTTAAGGTCAGAGGGTGTTGGGTTTTTAGAAAAGTCAAATTTACAGCAGGAGGAAAAAACTGGTTGGGGAATGTGCCAGTGATTAGACACAGGGAGACAAAGGGGGTTTATGGAGGTGGATCACCTGAAATGCAAAATCCTGTTGTGGAAACAGCACCTTTATCCCTTCCTGTTGGCACAGGGGGAATGTGCACTTTTGTTCTCTGTATTCCACACTTTCTCAGCAAATAAAAGCACTGTTGAGGTTGGAAAGGGTGGGAAGCCCTTTCCTGCCTCTGCCCTGGGAATTGAAGCCCTGGGCTGTGTTTGGGGAGACACCCAGGTCCTGCTGGGCCCATTCCTGGCTCTGCAGGGTCAGGGGGGTGCTGGCAGGAGGGATCCTGCCTCCAATTCCTGGGAGAGGGGTCTCCAAGGACCAAGCTCCTTGCTGGTCTCTCCCACTCCATCCCCTTGCCATGTGCCCTGTGAGCCACAGCTCCTGCTGCCCCCCTGACACCACCAGTCCAGTTTCCAGTGGTTGGTTGGTTGATTTTTCCCAAAATTGCTCTATTGCAAAACATCCTGCTGGTTGAAAAGCTGCTTTGTGCAGCTCTGCCTTGGGTTTATTTGCTGCTGTCCCCGCTCAGAAGCGGCTGGAGCTGGGACCTCTCCCTGTGAAGTCAGAGCTGGGTGGTACCTTGGACAACGTTCTGGAAACTTGATCTGCTTTTGAGCACAGCTTCTCCCTCAGCTTGACTTTGCTTTCAGGTATTGGTAAACCCTGTTGCAGGCTTGAAAAGTTTTCATTTACAAAGAGCAGCAATTTCTGAAGGAGAGATTTCTGCCTTTTGGGTGGCACAGCCTCGACACAAGAGTTTCTCCTCAGAAAGCTGACCCATTGCTCCCAGACCCCTCCACCCAGTTTGCTGCCCTGTTTCTGCTCTGCCCTGTCCTGCAGGCTCTAGGGGATGCCCAGCCTCCCATGGAATGATGCCGTCCCGCACCAATCTCTCTGCTGGGATTCCCAGTAGCAAAGTCAAGTATTCCAAGCTCTCCAGCACTGATGAGGGATATATTGACCTGCAGGTGAGAAGGGGAAGGGATTAAAGCTCTGGCTTTGCACTGAGGGGCAGCTGCAGCTCAGGGAGGGGACAAAGGCATTGGCTTGGCCCTTCCCCTGTGGAAAAGCCCCAGAGCTTCCCTGGCTGTTTCAGGGATGCATTTCTTTGGAGGGAGGTGGGACCTGGAGCAGATGAGGAGTGAGGGGTGCAAGGGCTGGCTCAGCAGGGGCTCCATGGGCAACATTCCTCCTGGAAGAGCTGCTGCAGCAGCTTGTCCCATGTCACCTCTGCCCTGCTGGGAGGGGAGCTGTGCTGAGTTCAGCTCTTCAGTGTTTGGGGTTTTTTTCCCATCCAGTTCAAGAAGAGCCCACCAAAGATCCCCTACAAGGCCATTGCCCTGGCTGTTGTGCTCTTCATGATTGGGACCTTCCTCATCATCATTGGAGCCCTGCTGCTGGCAGGGTACATCAGCAAAGGCGTGAGTGCTTCCTTTACACTTCCATACTCTGGTTATGAGCTTTAAATCACTTGCCCAGTCCTCCAGGCTGGCAGCAGAGCCTCTGACTGCTGCAGTTGTCCAGTCTGGAGCAGGTTCAGAGCTGGGCTGAGTTTCCCTGCCCTCCCTGGGGTCCAGTTTCATGTCCCTGTGGAGTTCAGCTGGTTGTCCTGGAAAGACCTCAGGCAGATCCTCACCTCTGGTAACTGGTGCAGGAGATGCCAGAGCCTGTGCAGGACACAGCAGCTTTTCCCACCTCCAGTAACAGTATCACAGTATCAGAAAGGTTGGAAGAGACCTTAGAGATCATCAAGTCCAACCTTTAATCCAACAGCCCATCCTCTGACCCATGGCACCAAGTGCCTCATCCAACCTCTCCTTAAACACCTCCAGGGTCGGTGACTCCACCACCTCCCTGGGCAGCCCATTCCAACGGCAGATCACCCTTTCTGGGAAGAATTTCTTCCTAATATCAAGTCTAAACTTCCCCTGATGGAGCTTGAGACTGTGTCCTCTCGTCCTGTCCCTGGGAGCCTGAGAGAAGAGCCCAACCCCCGCCTGGCTACACCCTCCTCTCAGGGAGTTACAGACAGCACTCAGGTCACCCCTGAGCCTCCTCTGCTCCAGGCTGAACACCCCCAGCTCCCCCAGCTGCTCCTCGCAGGGCTTGTGCTGCAGCACCCCCAGCCAGCCTTGGGATAAACTCCCGGAATGGTTTGGGTTGGAAGGGCCCTTACAGCTCGTCCCGCGGGCAGCAGCAGCTCGCACTCCCCCAGGGGGGCAGAGGAAGGACAGCCCCTCCGGCAGGCACTGCCCTGCGATGTGTGTGCCCTGCAGGAGACGGACCGAGCCATCCCCGTGCTCATCATCGGCATCCTGGTGTTCCTGCCGGGCTTTTACCACCTGCGCATCGCCTACTTCGCCTCCAGGGGCTACCGCGGCTACTCCTACGACGACATCCCCGACTTCGACGACTGAGCCCGGAGCCAGGGCCCCCCTCGGGGGCTCTGCAGGGCTCCCAGAGCCCCTCTCCTTCCCCCCGCACCAGTTCCTGGCCGGGAGGTGCTGTGGGTTTCCAGTTGGAGAGGGGAGGGAGGGTGTTGTGGGCTGGGACACGGGACAGACCAAAAGGAATTGCAAAGAGCTTTGGGATTTGGGGGGTTTTTTGCTCCTGGGGTGGGTTGTGTAATGGCAGTTGATGGGGAGCTCTTCCTGGGTGAGGCAATTCTTGCAGTTCTCCAGAAATAGCTGAGCTGCTTTCAGCAGCAGGTCCTTGTTTTTAAATAACTGGTTTATAGAGTTTATTTTCGCTTCCTGTGAGCTGGTGGTTATTGTTGGGTTTGCCTCTGCAGACAAACACCATGGCTGAATTCTCCCTCTGCTCTCTACTCACCAAAAATGCTTCCAAACTACTTGTCCTGAGCTTTCCTAAAGTGCACAAAGAGGGAGCAAACAGCACTTGCAGGAAATAATTTACACACTGCACTTGCTACACAACTCCCTGTCAGACTGACCAAGTTTATCCCCTCACAAACACGTTCCTCCCAGGTGAGCTTTTGGCAAAATCCACTTATCCCCCACAAGGAATGTTGTTGGATTTTGAGTGTTATTTTAAACAGCTGAAGGGATACTGGGAGCAGGGTTGGGATCCAGACCAGAACTCAAGTGTCTAAAATACCAAAAAATGGAGACATTCCTGGAGACATTTGAATTCCAGCTGTCTGTGTACCTGGAGCCATTTTGTCCTTGTGCAGATAATATTCTGTGCAGAACTGCCCAGGCCAGTGAAAAGGAATTCTCTGTACAGTTTGAACTGAACAGGTTCCCTTTGGATTGCTTTGTCAGCTTCAGTGATGTGTCATTCAGGGAAAACACAGGGATAGCTCCATCTCTGTCAGGTAAAACCAGCCCCTCTCCCAAGGTGGGAATGTCCTGGAGAACGTGTGACAAGTGGATGCAGTTAAAATGAATAAAGTTCTATATTCTATATAACCACAAGCTTGGTGTTCTCACAGTCACAGGTCTCAGAGGGCACTAAAAACTCTTCTGGGCAACCAGATTTTAGCTTCAGCTGCTGCTGCCTCCAGCTCCTCCTTTCCTCTGGAAAGGCTCCATCTGCTCCCAGGACTTGCCCTGGGCAGAGCTGGGGTTGCTGCACCAGGGAGGATTATCCAGCCTGCCCTGATGGGCAGGAAAATGTGCTGCTTCAGAAGGCCAGGATTTGCTTTTGGAGCCCCCCAGTCCTGGTTTAATGGGCAGAGAGCCCAGAGCTGGAATTGCTTTGTGGCAGGGCCCAAGCCCCTGGTTCCTCTTGCTGTGCAGTGTTGGGATGTTTGAGTTCCCAGATGGGCTGAACGCTGTGGCAGGAGGGGGCAGGAGTGGCTGTTGGGGCAGGGCAGGTCTGTGGGGATGTTGATGGGATCAGTGCTGGATAAATCCCTTGCTCTGAACATGCTCCTAAAACTGCCTTTTTTCCTCCCTTGGTGTTCTGGATTAAACCCAAACCCTGAGCCAAGATCTTTTTTTAACCTCCATCTCTTCCCTCCCTTGCCTTCATTCCCTCGTGTGTGTCCCTGTGCTGCACTCAGAGAAATGAGGGATCAAATCCAGCACCTCCCTTTGCACCTCTGAAGGTTCCCTCTGTGCTGTGTCACTGCCCACATTCCCAGATGGGACACACACTCCTGGCAGCAGCTGGAATGTGTCAATTAAAGCTGGGGCTGGCCAGGAGAGGAACTGCTGACGTCAAACCATGAATCAGCCTCTATTAGGGGATGAGAACATGGGGTTGTTTGGGTTTGGGAAGGGGAGAGGAAGAGGAAAGGAAGTTTAGATGGAAAACACAAAGGGGAGGGAGAAGATGCTTGAAGTGGGGCTGAGATACACAAAGCTGGGAAGTGGGGGTCAAGTAGGATAAATAAATGGAGGAGACAGGAGAAGAAATTGGACTTGGATGATCCTGGTGGGTCCCTTCCAGCTCAGGATATTCTGTGGTTCCAAGAGCATGCCGACATTCCTGGAGGAAAGGCAAGCAATGAATTTATTTTTATTTGACAGAGGCAAAGTCCTCAGGCAGCACAGTGTGTAAATAAGAACAGTCCCTGGGCTGTGTGAGGGATGGCCCAGGGAGAAATCCTCTACAGGGGTTGGTTTATATCTAATTTAGAAAAAAGGAAACACTTTTGGGAAAGAAAAAGGGGATTCTGGTCTCTGGAAACATCCAGAGAGCTCCACTCTTTGAGTTGACACACTGCAGTCCAAGCAGTAGGAAAGGCCAGAATTTGGATCCAAAGTCTTGTGCAAATGGTCCCATAAACGCTTGAAAGAAGAGGCAGAAATTGTGCCTGAAGTGATGAAAGGAGGTTGAGGGGTTTCAGCAGCTTTGGGACTGTGTGAGCCCTGAGTCCAGGGGAAAGCACAGCTTTGCTTTCTCTCACCTCCAAGCAGCCGAGTTCAGCATGACTTTGCACGGGGAGGCTCGGCACAGGAACGGGGATTTTGTGCGGTGTAGAAGACAGTGAAAACCCCTCGGGGCAGGAGGAAATGACTCAGCAGGACAGCTCGGTTCCTTCTAATGGGATCTGTGCTCCTGCTCTAAATGAGTTTCTCCACGTGCTCTCCACACTCCTCCTCCCCCTGTGCCTGGTCCTTAAAAGATCCCAACATCAGCCCATTCACACAACGGCTCCTCGCATCTCCTGCCTCTCCTCGAACCAGCCTGGAGCTTCCTCCTGGCCTTCCCTGGGGTGTTTGTCCTGCTCTTCCCAGGATTCTCCCTGCAAAGCACCAAAGGCTGATCCTGCCTTTCCAGGTGTGTGCCTGTGCTTGGAGCTGCATCCCTTCAGCGGTGAGTGAAGCCACCCAGCCCTGCGGTCTGTCCCAGCCACCAGCAGAGCCCTCTGGTTCCCCTCTCCCAGCCCAGGGAATTCAGCAATCCTGCCTGCACTTCTTCTCAGCCCGGTGAGAAGAAACATCCCCTGCCTTTCTCCCAGAGCTCTGGGTTGTTCCCAGCAGTGATTCCATGCTCCAAGGCAGGTGTCACTCCCTCCCGGGGGAAATGTGGGTGTGCACATGCACAGCAGCTCCTTTCTCCCTCCTGAGTAAAGCTTGAGGTTTGTTAGGAATGCTGGATTTCACTAAAAATAGTCCAGACAGTTGAGCAGGGCCATGAGATTCCTGCCTCCCGAGAGAGTTGGCTTTGTTCTGAGATGGAGCCAAGGATCAAGGGGGAAAAATGAAATTGTGGCTTAGAAGTTATTGCTCCCAAACGATTTAATTGACACTTTTGCTTCTCTGGACTCGAGCAGGGTTTGGTTTGTGCTGGTTTGGTCCTCATTGCCCTGAGGCCTTTCCTTCCCTCCTTTCTCTGTGTGAGGAAGGTGTTAAGAAACTCCTTTCCATGGAAAGTGAGGCAGTTGCTGGGAGATGTGTTTGTGGACAGAGCTCAGCTGTGAGAAGAATCAGGAAGTGACATTTCCTTCCTCCACACTGTCCTTGGGCTGGATCCTGAGCCCTGCTCCCTTCTATCCCCGGGGCTCTCCAGCAACACAGACCCACAGGTTCATGTAGAGCTTTTCCAGCTCTGCACTTACAGCCAGGAACCAAACTGTGATGAATCTTCTTGGAGAGGACATTCAGCTCCTGTGGAACAGCAGGTTTGGCACTGAAGCCCTAGTTCTGTGGAGGAATCACCCTTTCATCCTGGGCTGTTAAAACCAAGGAGAACAAATCCACCAGTCACCACTAATTAATTTTATTTTGAAATATTTACTCCGGCTGAAGTAGTAGCTACTCTTAAGTCTTTAAAGGATTAGCTCCCTGCTAGTCTTTCGTGTCTGCAACCATTTATTTAAGCTGTTGCTGCAAATCATGCTGTTAACCTGTCATGAGAGGCTTTAACCTTCCTTCCCCTGTCAGTGGGAAATGCTGGTGCATATGGTCCTGCTGAGGTGACAGAATACAGCCCCACTCAGCCCTCCTGGGCTTCCTCAAGGAGGGGAAAGACAGAAAATGAATATAGTGATAATTGAATACGAGTGGTAATTGTCCACATTAGGATATTGCAAAGCCTAAGGAGGGGCTGTCAAGAGTTTAGGGAACATGAGGTGTTTGGAAATGCATCCCAGCCCCTGTCCCTGGGCTGTTACCAGAGCAGATAATTCCTGTCCCTCCTGCTGAGGTGCCAGCACGGAGCAATTCCACTGCCCTCGATCCTCCATCCTGATGTTCTCTTGCTTTTCTCAGACCTTGTTGGTCATGTCAAACCAACCCACCCCAACCAGCTGCCCAGGGAGAGTCCAGTGGAGCAGGAGCATCAGAGTCTGAGCTAAAGCCATGCTGAGCAAAGGCAGTGTCAGTGGATCTAGAACAAATCCTCGAGGAGCTGAGCACTCGCCTCAGCAAGGATTATTCCTTACTCTTTACCCATATATTTAGTGTAAAAGATCTCAGGTCTTTAAACCTACAAATACTAATTAGCATCACCATATAATTTTCTAGCAGTTGTTTTCATTAATATGTCATTAGGAGAAGTCTGCCAGCTCCTACAATCCTCATTTTTCTTGTCTCTCAACACTAACAGTCCATGCCACAGCACGACTCCTTCCCTGCTATTTTGGGTGGTTCTTTTCCAGACAAGTGCCTTGTTTTCCCTGTATTTGATACTGCAGGTCAAGTGAATTCTCTCTGCCTTTTCTTGCACGAGAACAGAGGCAGGATTGTAACTCAGCCAGTGCAAATGTGCTCCTAAAAACAGCCCAGTGGATGACCTCCAACTCCAGACACAAAAGGTGTTTTTGTAGAGGTTTCTCTTTGTTGCTTGGCCACGTTTCAGGTCACTGAGGAGACACCTCAAAGTTCAGCCCACAAACAGCTCCTGCTTAATCCTCCCCGTGAAACAAAGGTGACTCGGAGCACTTGGAGCTGGCAGCAGCTCCACTTTGGGACTGTCATCCCTCCAGAGGGATCAGAGCTCCAGGACACTGCCCCAGAGCACTGCCCCCCACCCTGGCCATGGGCTGGGGCTGCAGAGGGAAAGGCAGGACCACATCCCTTCTCCCACCTCTGCTGCGGGCAGGAAAAGGGATTTACCAGTGGCAAGACAGGCCAGAGCTGGTGGGACACCTCAGTGACACTCTGGGGCACAAGTGGCAGGGCTGGCACTTTGGGCAGGGAAGGAGTTAAGCAACTTAAAGGGCAGTTTCCAGGGGAGAAGTTGGAGTTCATTGTCCCAGGCTCTCTGTGGATTTCCTTTCTGTCCTTTCATCTCTGATTCCTGGCTCTCCCCACAAAAGGGGTCACCAGTGCTTCCTCTGACTGTTTTTATTGGGACTGTGAGCCCTCCAGGGCCTTCTGTGCCTTCATCTGTGTGCAGGAGCCCAGTGGGGAGGCTGTGCTGGCAGGGAGTTAAAAATAGAGCCTGTCCAGCCCTGTGGCATCTGTGCTTGCTATAACTGCCTGCTCTGCACTCCTGTGACAAGTGTTGGCTCAGCTGTCGGGGGAGGAGGAACTGAGAAGTGTCACCACAGGCAGTTCCAGCACTTGAGCTCTGCTTTGGGCTCAGTTCTCCCTGTGCCTGCGGGAGTTCTGCTTTTTCTCTGTGTCACTGACGGTTCCCAGTGTCTGCCCAGCGAGATTTGGGCAGTTCAGTCTCAGAAGGAGCTTTCAGAGGACTTGTGGCATCACCTATTTTGATCCTTAACTGAGGCCTCAGCACCTCCCTCGTTTATTTTGCCTTTTGCCCCTCGCTAGAGGAGGTTGGCTCTGCAGCACCGTTTTTGTGCCGTTCCTGATGTCACTGTGGTTGTGTCGCTCTGCGCTCACACAAGGGATTAAATGAGTCACAGGGATAAAGGGAACGAGGATGTCCGAGCCCATCCAGGTCGTGGGTGTTCCTTGGGAATGACCTGCAAGTGGGACAAAGCAGGGACTGTGTCCCTGCTCTCACTTCCCTGCTGAGGGAGGAGTGACAACCACGAGGCTGCTGCTGCTGCTGTGCCCTGCGGGGGGAAGGACCTTCCCCTGAACCCCCAGTGCACCTGGCTCGAGAAAAACTCTTGTGTTCTACAAAAATCACTCTAGTGGACTTGGAATTGGTTTGTGCCCCATGTCCACGCCCAGTTGGAAGTACTTTAAGTGTGAGTAAGTTGCTGTGGTCCTGCTGCAATGTATTGCCACAGCTTTGAGCAGCCACTCGGGAACGGGACACGAGGTGGCAAATCCCAGCTTGGCTCCTGCTTGGAGACCATCCGTGCAGATGCCCCAGGCTCCATCTGATGGGGATCTGGAACAGAACCGAGTGTGCCCAGGCAAAGCACAAACAGGAGCTGTCAGTCCCAGGCTCCTGCAGGGCCTTTGCTGCTTCCCCAGCAGCTCAGTCAGGAGATGTGGCTCCAACAGCTCAGCATTCTGGCAGGAGAGCCAAAAGGAGAAAAGACAGCAAGGAAGACCATTGCATTCTGCTCTCCTGGACCCCTCCTGCTCCCACTCTTCCCAGGATTTCAGGGCTCTCTTGGCTACTGTCTGGCTACTGTCTTGTGCTTTTGAGAAGACTGGGAATGAACTTGGAGTGGTGACTAAGCCCATCTCCTCCTCCTTCTGCCAAATCCAGGCTTTGCTCCTGACTCAGCAAGTGAAATCTCATCTGTTGGGTACAGCCCTGAGGTACCAGACAGAGCAGCAGCAAGGAAATCAGCTTCTCATCCAGAGCACAAGCTGTCCAGTTGAGTCAGTGTCCCTGTGACCATCCTTTCTTACTCTTCCTTCCTTCTCCTCCTGATAACCTTGGGATGAAAACCCTGTGGCCAGTGTGGTTTGAGCACCACATCAGGGAGAAACAGAGGAGCCTGCCCTGGGTTATTTGAACTGTCCTGGGTTATTTGAACTGTCCTGGGTTCTTTGAACTGTCCTGGGTTCTTTGTACTGTCCTGGCTGCCAGAATCTCACCTCCATTTACAAAATATTTTGCATATCCAAAGGTGAAGGGAAGGTCTTCTCTGTCCAGAAGCCACCAGAGGTGAAACCAGCAGGGAACAGTTCTGCAACCAGGCAGATTTTTTTTTCCTGCTGCCCTATTGATTTATTTATTGTGTGAGTTCAGGCAGCTGTAACTCTGCAGTCTCTGCTGTTTCTCTCCCAACATCACAAGCACAGCAGTAGCTCTTGGATCTCTGGCTGAACCCTCTGGAATTTGAGTACTTGGCCCAAAGTAGCCTCAGACCAAAAGCTCTCTTTGCTACCAGGGGCACTTTGCACTAATTAAACTTCATAAAATTCTTCCTGCCTCCATTTGCAGATGAAAAACTGGAAGGTTTAGCTCTGACAGACCAGAATTATGTCAGTTTGGCTTTAGAAGTTGTTCTGAGAAAGAAATAATTTTTTTCTAACTTTATTTCCATCTAACATTGAGGGGAATTGGAAATGGAATCATGGAAAAGGGACCTTGAAGACCATCTCATCCCACCCCCTGCCATGGCCAGGGATGTCACCCACTAGATATCACCCCTGGATGTGAAGTTTGGAGTTGGTCTTTGCTCAGATCAATGATTCACGTCCCGACTGAGACCACACTTGGATTTAAAATGGAAAATTTGAACAAGAGATGGTGGCCAAAAACATTTTAGCATTTAAATTTATGCCAGTAAGGTCCATGCTGCACCTCAGGAAAACCCTGACCTGCAGCCCTGTCCTTCCCATTTGATTTGCAAGAAGAAATAATCAAAATGAAGCTTGGGCTTTCCTTGGATTACTTTGGTAGTGTCATGTCCTTGGCTGTGGAGAAGGACACACAGCCCTGGCCAAAATCTCCTTTTTTTTTAACTCCATGTGGGCACAACTTCTGCCCAGAACCCGGTCCCTGCTCAGGCTGCAGCAACTGGGGCTGGAGGGGCTCACACAGCTCCCCGTGCCCAGGCTCATCGTTACTGCTGGGATTAATTAGCATGGAATATTTATCCTGCAGGATGCAAGCAGCTTCACTGCTGATGAGTACAAAGAAAGGATTGGGATCCCAGAAAACTGGTCTTAGAGGGATTTAGGCCACTGGGGCAATCCCAAAAGAAATTGAGGCTGCACAGTTTTATTTTTCCAGTGGATAAAGTGGGAAGACCTTCTGTAGTGAATTGTCTGGATGCAACAAGACCTCAGCAGCTCAGGTAAATCCCTGAGTGTGCTTTGGGGAGCTCAGACAATCTAGATTAGATGTAGGCTGGAGAGGAAAACAAAGGGAATGTGTCTCCCTTCAGATGTCAAAGGTCTGCACATGAAATGATTCAGGCTGCTCATTTCTCGTCCTCATGAAGGATGGGCACGTGCACATCCCGTGGCTCCAATCCCAGCTTTTTTATGGTCCTGTGAATCATCCAGGCAGAAAGGGACTGAGTGTTTTGATAAGCACCTCAGGGTTCATCACTGCATTTTAATAACAGGAATCATATGTGCCAATAATCCCAGTGAAGTGATTGCCACGGTGTGACAGCATCACATGGGCTCTGCCCCTTGGAGCAGGGAAACACCAGGGAATTTTCTCAAACTTCACAGCATGGGAAGGCACCTGGAAGGGAATTTATCTATTTAAGAGGAACAGAGGATTGGAAAAGGCTTTACTGGGTTTGACCCCACAGTGTCAAATTCAATTCTTGAAGCACTAAATCCACATTTATCATCTTTCCCCTGCTTAATTAATTAATTTTCCATCTGACTGGTGCATTTGAACTTCTCTGTCACAGATCTCTACCTGTATTACCTGTACTTCCCTCTGCCATCTTTCACCTCTGGAGGGTGGGTTGGAAAACTATAACTCTTAAAAATAAAATAAACAGGGCTGTGTGTCTGTCACTGATTCTGAGCACAGGAAGGCCTTGTAGGGGACTGAATACACACAATCCATCTTCCCGTACAAACTCCTGTCAGCAGCAAAGCTGCTGCAGCCTCAATCAATCTGGAATTACTAAAATGTCCCTCCCATCACCCTCCACCCTGACCAACAAAGGCTTTTAACGTTTAAAAGCTGCACTAAGCCTCTGTCTGTGTTTGGGATAAGGCCAGGTATTGAACAAGGCCAAGGGATCGATGGTCATAAAGCAGAGCAGTGCTGTGACTTAGCCCTGCCCTACATAGTCCCCCATATGGCTCACTGGAAAACCCTTTAGAGGCTTAACAAGGAGAGTCTTGCAGTGAACGTGGAAAAAAACATGCACGAGGATGAGCACAAATGCTCCAGGGGCCTCGTGGGGTCTCTGGCCTTACAGTAAGCTCTGGGGTTTGATGGGATGGGATGAAACCCTGTCTGTAGGGAAGTGGGGTGGCAGGGGGTGGGCAGCTGGCGAACAAACGCTCTGGAAACGTTCCTGGTTGGCAAACACTGCGCACACGGCAACGCCGGAGCCAAGACCTGGGAGATCCACGAGGAATTGCAGATCTGGGCGGAAAGCGGCGGAGCACAATCCGTGTGCTTTGTGATCTGCCAGGGAGGTCACAATTAACCGAGTCATGAGAGGGGCTTGGGGGGCACAAAGCCCATCACGGGCCAGTGTTGCCCCGAGGACACTCGGTGGGAATGAGCAGGGGCAGCGTTGTGGGGAGAAAAGGTGGGAATCAGCTGTGGGAGCTCAGCCTTGGCTTCCCCCAAAATCCCCGAGAGGGAGAAGGTGCCGTGAGCCGGCCGTGTCACAAGCGCACGTCCTGGAAAGGGCAGGAGGCAAATTAAAGCGAGTTAAGGCTGTCAGAAGCCGTTAGGAACGTCAGATGTTGCCAAGAGGGACGTGAGAGAGGCGGCGTCCAGCGCTGGGCACTGAGCACAGATGTCTGTGGTGTCTGGAGACACCAGATCCGGGGGGATTGTGTCCGATGTGTCCTGTCCCCCAGCCAAAAAACCGTGGAAACCTCAGAAAATGGGACTGTCAGAAGAGGGGTGTCATCCTTTGGGGCACTCAGCCTCCTTTAGTCTTAAACTGCGCCGGCGGAGGAGGTTTGGGGTGGACTTCAGGAGGAAAATCCTTGATAGAAAAGGTGACCAGACATCATTCCTGGGTGGGAGACTGAGCCAGGAAAAGCTGTGCCTTCCAACCTTACACATCCCGTGGTTCTGTGACTTGTGTCTTTCCAGGATAAACCTTTAGACACCACTGTAATTTGGGATATTCCAGGACCACCGTGTGGGGACAACCCCGTTCCATGTGCTGTGGGATGACCCGGGTTGAGCTGAGCTCGGGCCAGACGCCCCGCTGCGGCCCCTTTCCAACCTGATCCACCTTGCATTTCTGCGACTCGTGCCTTTCTAGGACAAACCATTAACGTGCCACTGTAATTTGAGATATCCCAGACCCACCGTGCGGACACAACCCTCTTCTCTTCGGTCTGGGCTGACCCGGCTTGAGCCGCGAGCTCGGGCCAGATTTCCCACCGCGGTCCCCTCAGCCTGCGTTGTAGCGCCCTAGAATAAAAAGCTAAACACCGGGCGGGGGCGAAGGGGGGTGCTTTTATCAAGGAAACATTCGGCAAAAGCGCTGGTTGCCGCCTCCCCGGAGGCCCCGCCATGGCGGCCGGGCCCTGAGGGAGCGGGGCCGCGCCATCTTGTCGGGGGCGGAGCGGGGCCCGTCCCGCCCCGCGCTCTCCCCGCGGGGGCCGCCCGGCCCCGCCGCCCCTCGCCGCGGACACCGAGGGCAGCGGACACCGGGGGCAGCGGACACCGGGGGCAGCGGACACCGAGGGCAGCGAGCGGAGCCCGCACCGGGGCGGCGGACGCCGAAGGCACCGAGGGCACCGAGCGGCGCCGCAGCCCCCCCCGCGCCATTGCCGCCCGCAGCCCGCGATGGCAGGTGAGCCCGTCCCCGTCCTCCTGCCGCCGCCCCTCAGCTGTACCCCTGTCCCCTCAGCCCCAGCTGTCCCTTCTCTCTGGCGTTTGGCGTCCCCAGCCCGTGTTTCTGTGGTAAATGCCCCCCTCCGCCCTGGCCGTGCCCGCGGTTCCTGGCCCGGCACCTGCGGCATCACCTGCGCCGGGCTGGGACGGGGACCGAGCTCTCTGTTCCTCCTCGGGGGGGGTTGGTTCTTAAATTATGGGGGTTTACCTCCTTCAACATGAAACAAAATGGGTGGCGGAGCCGAGAGCTCGCAGCTGGGATGGAGAAATGCAGGTTAATTCTCCCCTGGTCCTGAAGGGGTGGCCTCGCTCTTCCCTGATGCCGTTCTCGTGATACGCTTTTAAAGGGTATTTCTTCCCCGTTTTTAATGGTTTGTTTTCTTTTTCAGTGCGCGTCGAGGCAGTAAATATTTCCATTTTCTGCTCTTGCGAGCCGCATTCGGTACCACGCGTGGTTTTCTTTTGTTTTAAGACGCATTTTGGGTAGAAGTAAGTGATGTAGGTAGCGCAGAAAAACGCCCGAACAAAGCTGGGTGAAAGCCTTTGATCGGGTTTCCTCTGTAGAATAACAACGAACAACCATTAGCGTGTTGCTGGTGGCTTTTGCCCCTTTTCTCCTCCCCGGAGAAGCTGGGAATGAGGCAGAGCCTCGTCGCTGTCCCTTCATTTTGGAGCCGTGGGTGTCATTTTGTGGCTTGGGGTTCTCCAAAAGCAGAGCAGGCAAATCCCCAGGTGCGTTTTGGACAAGGTAAAACACCTCTCCTGGTCGGTTTTTGTTCTCCATCTTCCCCTTTCCCTGCCCGGTGGATGCAGAGCTTTGTTTTTTGGATAAAAAGGCCCCACCGAGTGTTTTCCCGGGGCTGGGATGTGTCACAGGAGTCACTTCAAGGCTGAGGTGGGTTGGGCAGGGCTTTGCTGGCAGGCTGTAAACCCGAGTGCGGGAGCAGAACAAACGCTGGAGGGATGAGCTGCTGATGTGCTGCCCAGTGCCAGAGCCAGGCTTAACTGCTGCCCTTCATCTGCCAGCTGATTTCACAGCGGATGGGGGGTTATTGCAACAGGTAGCTCAGGTGAGCAGACTGGAAAATAATCCTTGAGCTATGGGGAGCCATTGGAGCTCTCAGAACCCTGCTCCTGTCCCTGATTCCTTGGAACCAGAGCAGTGTTAAGGTGGAGATGCTCTGAAACAAATCCAGCCTTGGGCGAGCAAGGAGGTTAAACAAGCCCTGAGATCTTTATCTTGGGTTTAAACCATGGCTTAGCAAAAATGGGAATCTGACTTGAAAATCCTGGGGATAAGAGGAGTTAACACCGGGATTTTCGGGGTGGGCTGTGCTCCTGCTGTGCCTTAACGGGCCACATTCCTGTGGTTCCTAATCCTTTGAGTGTCCTGGTCGTTAAGCTGAGCCCTGGGCTGGGCTTTGCTGAGCTGCTCCCTGGCAGGAGGTGGAAGCAGCAGGATGGCAGTGGGGTTCTCTGAGCACTGCTGCTCCTCCAGCACAGAGACAAACCTGAAGGAAAAAGAGCTTTTTAGGACAGTTTAGGCTGTGGGTTGGTGGATGTTCCCTGTGGGGACAGCTCCAGTTGGAGCTGCCCCCATCCATCACCCTCCAAAGCCTGGGGTTTGCAGGGAGTCAGGTCTGGGGGGGAATTCTGACCCCCTCCTGACCCTCCCTGGGCCTGAATGTAGCTCCTGCTGGGTGGGGGGGGCTTTTCAGAGCCTGCTAAAATGAGCATTTCTGTTCTCTCTGCTTCAGTCTAACAGGGAGCTGAGTTCCAGTGGAGAAGTGAAAGTCTTGGTTGGGAGAATCTTCTTCATGAGGAGCTTGAGATAATGGCAGTGTTGGAGGATTATATATTGGGGTTTTTTTCTAACACAAAACTGTAACTGTGGGGTTTTTCCATGTTTCTTTAGGAGACTGTGTAGAAGGTGCTGTCATCTTCTCAGTGTGTTTGGTTTTTATTTATTTTCTCCCTGCTGCAGCCAAATCTACCACCTTCCTCCCTCTGCTGGGCTGTCCTGCCCTGCTCTGAGGGGCTTTCTTGTGCTGTGCAGGTTGGTTGGAGAGCACTGATGTCCCACACAAGGTGTTTTTTGGAACATCATTGAATCCCAGGATGGTTTGGGTTGGAAGGGACTTTAAAGCTCATCCAGTGCCACCCCTGCCCTGGGCAGGGACACCTCCCACTGTCCCAGGTGGCTCCAACCTGCCCTTGGACACTCCCAGGGATGGGGCAGCCACAACTTCCCTGGAAATTCCAGCCCAGCCCCTCCCCACCCTCCCAGGGAAGGGTTTTTTCCTGGGAAAATCTTGTAGCTGCTTGTGTCAGTGGTTTTTGTGTGAACCACATTAAGAAATCTCCAGCCCCAGAAGCTTCTGATTTCTTCCCTAGATTTATTTTACTCCCAACCACTTCTTTTAGCACTTATCCTTACAGGAGGAGATGCAGCTGGCTGTGCAGGACCCTTGTTCTTCCACTGAAGGTGATGGAATGTTGCTGGGCAAATGAATTTATATCAAGCATTGATATTTATGAAGTGTTCAGTGGGGTTTATTTTACTGAAAAGTTGAAGAAGAAGGATCCTGGCAGTCAGGGTGGGTAGAGATGTGCATCATGGTGTAGAGAAGGCAGGGATAAAATAAATCTCTTCAAATGGAAGCTCTTGCCATGTTCTCCATCATCCCTGGGGCTGAAGTGTGTTCAGACTGCACTAAATATTTCTGCCAGTGCAGGGGAGCACTTTGGCTTTGTGGCCAAAGGTTTTCACTTGTGAGCTGTCTTAGGACAGGGTTGCTTTGGTGGCAAGAAAGAAATATGACAATATTTGGTTGTTTGGAGGTTTTGGGAAGGAAATGTTTGGTGTCTGAGTGTTCTCTTAGGCTGGGGATTGCTTGCCATGGGAATTTGGCCATGAAAGGAGTGGAGCTACTTCCTTGGAAAGGGAATGGAGGTGTTGAGACATTGCTGGCACTTGGTGGGGACAGGAAGGAGGAGGCAGAACTGGGCTCCTGCTCCAGGAGTCTCCTCCTCTGGGTTTGTTCCTTGCACTCACCGACCATTTCAGCATCCAAGGGGGGTGGCAGGAGCAGTGCCCTGTGCCTGGGGATGCCCCAGCCTGGTTTTCTCATGCAGGGGGCTGATGGTTTGCCCTGGGTGTTGGCCTGGCCTCATCCTGCAGGAGCTGGGGAGGGCAGTCCCACAGCAGGGCTTGGCTGTCCCCATCCTCTGCTGGGGGCAGTGCATGGGAATTGTGTTGCTGCAGAATGACTGGGCTTGAGGTAATAGTAAAACTAGTGCTTAATGAGTTTATAATTAGAAATTCAATGATCTAGATCTCCCCAGGTCTCAGTTCTCAGGCCAGAAGATGCAAGTGCTCCTTGGGGAGGGCTGGGAGGGGGAAATGCACTTCCCATCCAAGTGTCTGCTCTTCTTTTTATTTTGTTATTATTTTTCAAAAGCAGCTTCAGGAGAGAATAAACATTGTCCTGTCTTGGTGACAAGGAACTTCCAGAAGTCCTTCTCCCCACATTCAGGCATTTTATTCCTGAGCATCTGCTCAAGTGGGTGAGTCCTAGGAGGGGAAGTGAGGGCAGGGCTGGGGTTTAACTCGTGTTTTGGACACTGGCACATCTCCTTCCTCTCAGCCAGGGATGTGTGGATCTTGTTCTTGCATCAGCAAAATGCCTGAGAGCACAAGCTTTGTCTGACAGTCGTATTTTTAGAAGCAAGGGGAGCAGAGGAGCCACAGGGGAGCTGGAAGGGTCTGAGCTGCTGGCTGTGTTTGGATTTAACGCCCTTATCTCCTTTTGATAAACTGTTTGCATTCGTCACCCACTTCACCCTGGCTTTAGATTAAAACTGCTTGAGGGATGGGCTGAAATGAGTGTGGATGGTGGAGGGGGGATTGACTCAGCCCTGGCTGGAAATGGGGTGACTCACCCACCTCCTCTCCAGTGGTGGCTCCCTGTCCCCCAGTTTATCATTTGCTGCCTGAATTGAGTTTTAAATCAAACTCCTGCCGGGGCTGTGCCATTCCAACAGTTGGCTGGAGCATTTTGGGAACGCATGGGCTCAGGAAGGGGAGTGGAAAACGACTTCGGGGGGGAGGGGAGTTGTGCACTGACATTCCTGGGCATTAACCCGGGGCTTGGAGTCCTCGGGGCTCCAAATGGAGTGACCCCTTTTAATTGGATTTACCCCTGAAATGGCAGCCCGGGGGCAATAATGGCCCTTTGAGGGGTTTGCTGGCTGTTCCACACTCGAGGGGTTGGAAACCTCAGAGAATGAAGAGCAGCTTAAACACTAACGCTGTGTTTGTGTGCCCAGGGGGTTAATGGGCCTCCAGAGAATTTATCCCGAGCTTCCAGCTCTCCTGGAGCCCTCCTTGACCTGCTGGTAGCAATGGGGAGGAACTGCTGCAAATCTTTGAGTCTGCATCGAGCACATCTTTCCTGGCCCAGAAGTCGTGATGCAAAGGATTGTTTTCCTGATCTTATTCCTTCCCTCACTTCGTGGATGTTCTGCTGTTTCAGGTGAAGCTCAGTGGGGCTTTGCTCTGTTGGGCTGTGCAAGGAAAGGTGTGTCAGGGTTGTGAGCAGCATTCAGAGGCACAGGGGATCTCCACACACGCACACGTGGCTCCCTGGCCTCACTTTCACTTTTTATTTCAGATCTTGGAAGGGAGATAAAGCAGTGCCCTGCAAAGTTCCCTTTGGGTGCTGAGCGAACTGAAACCCCAGGGGCTGAGAGCACTTGGTGCTGTGCTGTGGGGAGGGTGGAATTCCCGTGGAGTCCTTTGAATCCCTGTGCCCAGAAATGCTCCTGATTGTGCTCTGTGTATTACTTGTCCTGTGTGTGGAGAATCCTGCCTTTCAGCCCTTTCCCTGAGCTGGATTTAAGGAGTTTGAAGACCCAAGCAGTGGGTGAGTCAGGATGTTTTCCCCTTGCCCATCTGTTGGCAGGAATCAGAGAAGGCCAAGGATGGAGGGCTGGGCTCTTTTGGGGTCCTGCTGCTGCTCAGCAAAGCAGATGTAAAACCCCCCCCCTGCAGCAGGGGCAGGGCTGGTCCCTGTAACCATCCCCTGCTAATGAGCTGCTGTGCCTTGGAAGGGATCAAACACATCCAGTTCTCCTCCTGGAGGTGCCTAATCAGCCGCAATCAAATCAAGCAAAGCTGTCAATTAAGCCCTTCTGTTAAATTTCTCAGAATTATTAGAGCTCAGTACTGTCTGAGCTCTCCTCCCTGGCTGTTGGGCTTTGGGAGAGGTTTGGTGATCCCAATAACCCCAATTTTGGATCTCTCTCAGGTGCACTCCATCTGCATAGTGTTTTTCTCCCCCTAATTAATCAAAGGGCAGGATGTGAGCTGAAGTCATACTCCTCCAAAGAGCAGCAGCAAAGGGTCCTTGCATTTAGGCAGTGCCAATTAAGGAAAGATAATTGAGATTATTTTTTTTAAAGCAGTGCTGTGCCCACATGTGCCAAAGAGCCCTGAGGATGAAGCAACCAGGAAGGTACAGCATTAAACCCACAGTAAATTGGTTTACAGGCAGGACTCACACAAAGTATTCCAGTAAATTTTGCCACAACATTTCTTTGGTAAAAATCTTGCTGAAAACACGAGGTTGTTGGCATAAATACTACTGTAAGTAGCAAGAACTCTGTCAAAATATTACAATTCTTTGTGGTTCTCCTGGGCAGCCAGCTGGGTGTTGAGAGGACTGTTCCACTCCTGTCACTCCAGCTGGAGAATTCACTTGGCCTTCCTTCCGAGCCCTGTTGCTTGGAGGGATGTTTAATGCATTAATCTGTGTTTAATGCATTCTTAATGAGGGAGGAGCCTCCTCCTTGCCCCTGGGCTGGGTGTCCAGGTGGGCTCCCCAGGGCACCTTCCTGAGGGATTGGCTCCCCCTGAGCCCTGGGAGTCACTCAGGTCTGACCCAGCCCCACCTCCAGGCCTGCTGGGCAACTAATAAATTAGTGAGGGCTTGGCAATCAAAAGCAGGGCTGGTTGCAGTTGTTCAGAGTGTGGGCAGGGAGGAGGGAGTGCAGGTTTTCCTTCAAAGTCATTAAGGGCAGCAGTGGCTTAATTATTTCCCCCTGTGGCTGTGGGGAGCCAGGCTGGGCTCAGGGACCAAAGCTCAGGGCAAACAAGTGGTCAGCAGTTCTTGGTGGTCATGTGAGCATCTAATATTGGTAATATAATGAGTAATAGCATCTATTATTGGTGGTAAAACTAATAACAGCATCTATTATTGGTAATATAATGAAGGGCAGCATTGGCAATATAATGAAAAATAGTGTCTTTTGTTGGGAGTATGATGATGAATCTCATCCCTTCTTGCTCCATGGCACCAGCAGATGATCTGCCTGTGCCCTGCCTGTTACCAGTTCCTGCAGAAAGAGGTTGCTGGGCCTTTTTGGGGTTTGGCTCCAGGGACTCTAAAGCCCATTGTGGCCCAGGATGGCACCCACAGCAGTGCTGGAGCCAAGGGTTAACCCTCCCCTTTCCTGCAGAGCTGAGGGCACTAGGAGCATGTGGAAAATCACACTCACTGTCCCCCTCAGCACTTGGAAGGCTTGAAACATTTCCTCTCCAAGTGGTATAAATTTGCTGATTATTCCCAGGAAAGCTTTGGAATTAATCTCAAAAGAGTGAAAGGTCACTGAGCAAGGAGGGCAGAACTCTCCCAACTGGGTAATTAAAAGGAAAATTAAAAAGTGTGCTAAGTTGAGATTGACTTGTGGCCATGCTTTGAAGATTAAAAAGGGCTTTTTGCATTTGGGATGCAGGGGGTTGGGATTGGTGGGAGCTGCTGGAGCAGTTGGGCAGCTCTGCAAAGCTGCATTTGCCTCCTGAGCCACCAGCAGGATTCCAGGATCCCTGATGAGAAATAGGGATAGCTGCTCTCTCCCCCCTTTTTTAAGGCATTTATTCTTGCAGCTGGAGCTTTTTAAGCTGTGTGGTGCAGGAAGGTGTTTAGGCATCCAAGCAAAAGGCTTGTGGAATGTAAAACTCTATGAAGGGGTGTGGGGAGCGACGTTTTGCCTTTAGGAAATGGAAACAAGGGCAATTTCAGCTAAAGGCTGAGACTTCCCATGCTCTGTGCACAGCCTGTGGCAAGAGCAGCCTGATGGATTTTTCTGTACAGTTTAGCCCACACTTCTGGAATTATTAGCAATCACAAAAATAGAGAGAGAAAGCTCTAATCTGAGTTGTGCAAATAGATGTAACAGCAGTGGGAGGTTCCCTGCCCCTGGCAGGGGGTTGGAGCTGGATGGTCTTTGGAATTTTATTTCTAATCACTTGGCATTGCTGGCTGGAATGGTTGAGCCCATTCAGTGCCACCCCTGCCCTGGGCAGGGACACCTCCCACTGTCCCAGTGCTCCAGCCTGGCCTGGGACAGTCCCAGGGATGGGACAGCTGGGAATACATGAGGGTGGTGATGCCTTAGGAGCAGCCCTGCTGCTCTCCTGCCCAATAAACAGGTTTGTCTTCTGTCAGTTCTTAGAGGATTTGAGCTTTTGCCTTTGGTTACCTGGAGGTGCAGGAAGGATGTAGGAGCCTGACTCAGGCTGTGGTGGAGGCAGGTCCCACAAAGCACATTCCTTCTCCATTAATTTGGGAAGTGCTTTGATCTGTGCCTGTGGAGTGAAGGGCTTTGTTGTTCCTCCTTGAAAATCAGTTCTTCTATTCCCAGAAATCAGCCGCTGGTGTTTGTAAAGGCACTTCCATCTTGTAATTACTTGCTCTGCATAAACTGCTGCTGCTTTGATGAACATTTCAGACCTTGGGTTCTTCTTACACAGGCACAGGAAAATTTCTGACAAACACTGGAATGTGAGCTCTGGGTGAATCAGGGATGCAAGGACAGAACTGGGCACCAAGCATTGCATTCCCAGCTGGAAAAGTGGGATTCACCTGGAGTGGCTTCTCCCTGGGTGTCCTTTCTGTAGGAGACAGGGGTGTCCATTGGGGGGGTGCATCACTCCTTCAATTAACTGGGAGGCTTTCAGAGCAATTACAGCAATTCCTGCTGTATATTTGATTAGTCAGCACTAGGAAAGAGCAGTAGATGTTTTCAGATTGGAGCAGATCTGGTAAGTGCTTTTCCAAGGGATTCATCATTCAGTGGATTTAGAAACGTCAGTCTGAGATCAAACTTAACAACTTGTGCTGCTCCCAGTTGTGGGTGGCAGTGGGTCTATTTATTGTGCTCCTGTGTGGTGCTGTTCCTGTGTTTGCTGTGTTATGTTTGGTGTGTTCTGGAGGATGTTCATGGGAGGCTGCCAATTAAACTGAGGCTGATGTAAGAGATTCCACATTTGCTATGGCTTTGGGAGGAGGAACTCTTAAATTAGGACGCTGCTACCAGAATGTAATGAGGAGACTCACTGAGCTGTCAGAGATGAGGCCTCCTCCACCTCTCCCTCCCCAGGAAACAGGCTGTTCTTCCAAGGAAGGTGTGCCTTTTCTGGCAGAAGGTCTGTGAGGCTTCTGCCAAGCTGGGACAGGGAAGGCACAACAGGGAACCCTGGCCAGTGACTGCATCCCTCTGGCCTTTGGGGTAGGTGGTTTGCTTGTTCTTACCTGGCAACTGGAAGCTTCCAGGGAGAGGTTTGGTTCCCAGGTGTTGCAGGGGTTTGGTTCCCAGGTGTTTGCAGTCCCTGTATCCCAGCATTACCAGTTTGGCTGCTGGGAGGTGACCCTCGTGTGCCCCCTGTGCACAGGGTTGTCAGCACAGGGAGGGTAGGGGGCTTCAGAGGAGGATTTTGTGCTGCCTGAGCTCTGCAGAACCAGGGGAAATATCCTCGGAATGAATGTTGGAACATTGTCAGTACTTTACCAGTGTGTGCCTGACATCAAACATGATTTGTCTGGTTCATCCTTAAACTGAGCACTGGGTGTCTGAGAAGGAGGCAAATAATAATAATAATTCCAGTGAACTCCTCCTAGGAGAAACATTCCCAGGCAAGAGAAATGCTCCCCCCAGTTTGCATTTCAGGCATCAGGCAGGTAATGAAGGGGATGAGTGGCTGTGTCTGATCGTCACGAGAAGTCTGCTCTCACTTCTCTCCCATCACCAAATACCCAGAGCTCTCAGCTCTGTTTCCAGCTGGTTATTCCTGCCTGGCATTTTGGAATTTGGGTTTGCTCTGTAAAACATTGCAGTGTTTGAGGCAGTGGAGTTCCATCTGGAATGAACATCCACCTGGAGCAGGGATCCAGTGCAAGGAACTGGATCTGTCCCCACCTGGGGTGGAAGTGGAGGTTAGGGGCGTTCTTTGGATTAAATTTCTCAGTGCAAGTGCAAAGCAACCAGGAAGAAATGGTTTGAATGATGAAATTCTCCACTCGCTGGTGATGAATTTGGGAGCGATTAGTTTTAATTGCAAGGTAAACAGACAAGTCTTCTTTAATTGGATACTTAAGTAATGGTAATTGCATTAAACTCAGTTATACTTTGAACTGTGATGTTCAGGGCAAGAAGCTTTTGAGTGCCTGGCACTGTTTAATCCAGCTATTAAAAAACTCTGGGCATTGGAGTGAGAAAGCAAATGGTTTATTTCTTTTAAAATGATAAGTTTTTCTCTTGCCGTTATCGATCCCTTATTGATCCCTTAGCCCTGGCTCCCCAAAGCCAGGCCCTGCCAGGGGCTGGTGCTCTGGGGCTGGAAGGAGCACTCCCCAGGGAGCCCTGGGACAGAGCTGGGCTGGGTGGCTCCCCAAATCTGGGTGCAGAAGGCACGTTTCAGACACAGGGAGCTCAGCCTGGGGCCCTGGGGTGCTGAGCTCTTGGCCAAGAGTGGATTTGGGAGAGGCTCTGGGGGGTTGGTGCTGGTTGTCCCCTCCCTGACAGCTGGGTGTGTGACAGTACAAGGCCATGGTGTGTCTGGGGAGGGAAGTGGGGTGACTTGTAAAGGGGGGTTGGGGGTGGGAGGGCAGCCTTGGGAGCTGTGTCAGGGAGAGGAGAGGACAGGACAGGAGATCCACGGGGAAGAACAGGATTGTTTGGGTTGGAAAATGCCTTTGGGATGGAGTCCAACCCTTCCCCCAGCTCTGCCAAGGCCACCACTGAACCCTGTCCCTCAGTGCCCCATGGACAAACACCTCCAGGGCTGGTGACTCACCCACTGCCCTGGGGCTGTCCCAGTGCTTGGCAACCCTTTATTTTTGTTGGTTTGGTTGTTTCCAGTCTCTCGCTTCTCCTCCTGCCTCCCTCCCCATCCCACTTGGATGTTCCACAGCCTTGTGCCCTGGGGAAGTGAAGGAGGCTCCAGATCTGTGCCCTCACCAAAACCTGGCTCCTTCCTAGTGAAAATACTTGTGTGTGGGTCAGGGGAGGGCTTGGGGAGCCCCCCACCCCAGCTCCTGCCCCTTGGCGTTGGTGTCAGTCCTTGTGCAATCCCGTGGAGGTGTGGAGGCTCTTGTGTAACAGGGCTGGCTTTGGACACCCTTGGGCAGGGGGGGGAGCCCAGAGCCTTATAAAAGTGTCTCCATCCCTGCAGCTGCTCCCTGAGCTCGAGGATCCCAGGTAAGACCTTGGAACTCACACTTCGGTGGGGATGGATGCAAAGATTCAGCTGCTGGAGCTTCAGGACTGAAAATCCTGAGCTTGTCAGCTTTGGTGACTTAAATCTCAGTGTCTTTTAAGGTTTGAGGACTTAATTTT
Organism: Serilophus lunatus; assembly: GCA_013399895.1. Classification (NCBI taxonomy): domain Eukaryota; kingdom Metazoa; phylum Chordata; class Aves; order Passeriformes; family Eurylaimidae; genus Serilophus; species Serilophus lunatus. The sequence goes on from VXBA01005114.1 coordinate 25,425, forward strand.
TCATTCTGAAGTGTTTATCACTGTAAATATTTTGACTCCCTGAGTCAGAGTACTGCCCCTCTCTCCTGTTTACCTGCAAGCTTCTCTTTCAATCTTTAAGATGAGAAAAATTTCTGGGAGGTTTATGTAGTAAAAAGATTCTGAGGAAGCTGGAGCACAGAATTTGGTTTTTCACAGTTTATTGAATTCCAGATCTCTCTGAGTTATGTCAAGTGGCAGTGAACCATTGATTTCTCCACAGGGCTAACAGATAAATCAGTGCAGAGCTTTCCCAGGGTGTGATGAGCCCCTGGGGTTGTTCCCTCCTGCACCCAGCTCTCTTTTGGGGCGTCTGCCTCCAGAGGAGCCCTGGGGATCAGCCTTGGGGAAGAGCTGCAGAAGTTGGCACATCCCCCCATTCGCTTCATAAATGGGATTTTTCCTCGATGAGTCTCGACCTTCACCTTTGTTTTAACGTGATTAAAGCCTTGGGAAGAAGGGAGCTTTCATCAGAGTGCCAAGTGCAAGTACAAAGGCAGCTGAGCAGGGGCCCAGTGCGTGCTCAGGGTGCTGGGGGGGCCTGGGGGAGCTTAACGAGCTCTGTGTTAATGCCCAGAATAACGGGGAGCTGTGGGAATGCTCCGGGTATTGATTCTCCCCAGGGGCACTGGGAGGGCTCCAGACCGCTGTAAATCAGATTATTATGTGCCTTGCACAGTGCTGGGCTCCAGGGAGGGCTGTGTAAGGAGCAGGGGGGTGGCATTGGAGATTATTTGCCATAAGTCAACTCTGCAGGTGTCAGTTCATAGCTGTAAAATTGTCCCCTGGATCTTGCTTGTACTTCTTTGGAATTTAATTGTTTGGCTTCTCCTGGGTCCAACCTTTTCTGTCGTGGGAGGGTGGCAAACATCCTCCTCAAACTGGGCAGAACTGGTGCCTTTTGGAGCAATAAAATGGGAATAATGGGGTGAAAGATGAGCTTGGCCAACAATGTCTCCACCAAACAACTTTCAGGTTGTCTTCTGTAGGAAAAACTCGTATTTCAGGTGGTTTAGTTTGGAGCCACAGCCTAACTGAGCTCTCTTTGAACACCTTGACTCCCCAAATTTTGGAGGCTGTGAGCTCCTTTGTCAAACCCCTCATTGAGCTGAAGTTAAGTCGCCTTCTCAAGGAGCTCATTGACACAGGAAGTTAATGAGCTTTAACTAATGTGCTTTTGAGCTCGGCATAACTTCCCCGCAGGTCTTTGTGCAGACTTGCCTTAATAATGTTGGTCAGTTGTTAAGACACCCTTCTGGATGGCAGTCAAAATACCAACCACTTAAAAATTCATTAGTGCCTGCAAAAGAAAGAATATGTTGGTGCTTTGAAGGGAGAAACTTTTAACTCGCGACCAGAAGCTTCTTGAAGTGCCCCTCAACTCTTTTAAAACCCTAAGTTTAGCTTTTAAAACTTAAACTTGGCTTTGGAAACTGAAATATTAGGAAGTTTGGGTGTATTTAGTAGTGTTTTCTCTGCCTGTGCTGCAGGTAAAGTGATGTGGTTTTGTGGAGTGTTGCTTTACATCTGAAGTCTGGTTTTCTCTAAGTGTGGCTGTAGCTCAGTGGAGGAGGGAAATCTCTGTCTGTGAAGGGTTTGATGGCATTTCAGGGCAGTTTCAGTTCATGGAAGGAATTCTGGGTGCAGGAGGGGCCTGTAAAGACAAATCACAAGAGGCTTGGACCAAAGAGGCTCAGTTTCAAACAGGAAAAACTCAGTTTTAGACTAAAGCAGGAGGGTGGGTTTTCTGTGTAGCAAGTGTGGGTGCTGAGCACGTCTGTGGGATGGTGAAAATCCCCTGCAAGGTCTAAAAAACACCCTTTGGGCACTTGTGTGTCCCTGGACAGTGGGTGGCACCTCACAGGTGCCTTATCTGGTCCCAATCTGGGATATGGCTGAAACAATTGCACTTGTGGTTGTGGTTGTGCAGACAGGGCTTTGATTGCATCATTTAAAAGCTTGCTGGGCTTTATTAGCCTGGCTGATGAGAGGCTGGTGGAATTTATTTCAGCTGGGGAGAACCTTTTTTGCTTCTTGGGAAGACATCCAGCAGCTCTGAGCAGCAGAGCTGGTGTTGGTTTGGGGGCTCCGTATTGGAAGAACCCCTGGTGAGGTGTGGTTTCATGTCTAACAGTTTCTCAGAAACAAATTTAACTTCAATTTTTATTTCTTTGTGCCCTGAGCTGGGGGGTGAGAGCAGCTGTGCCAGGCTGGAGAGGGAGGGGGAGCCTGGCTCTGAGCTTCTTCTGGTGTTAAAAATGGCATGGAGGTGAGGACCTGGATAAATCCAGAGCCAGAGACAAGGTGTGTCTGGTGACAGAGAAATGAGCTCTGGGGCTTGAATGACACAATGTCAGTGCCCACCTTTGGGTGGGGGGTGACCAGTGGCAATCTGGAGAAAGCTGCTGTTCATAATGAGCTGGGAACTGCCTCTGGTGGGGAGTTGTGTGTCTGGCCAGGGGGAGCTGTGCCCTGGAAGCAAACTCCCCAGCATTCCTTAATTGTCTGCACTGGAGCATTCCCAGTTCCCTGATCATTCAGCACAGTGTGTGTGTTATAGTGGAATTTCTTTCAGAGTTTCCCTGATCTCTTGGCACACACACACCCCCCCACACCCCCCTTCTCTCAGGAGAGTCCAGTCTCTCCCAGTGTGCTTCCATCTCATTTGTCCTGGTGCTGCAGAGCAGGATGAGCTGCTTGGCCCAAACACACGTGTTTTTAAACCAAACAGAGGCAATCTGGTGCATTTGTCACTGCCTTAAACTCTTCCCAGCTGGGACCCTGCAGGAGCTGAGGGTTTGCCTGCAGCCTCAGGCTCCCGTGTGTCCCTGGCAGGAGCAGCTCCCCAGTGCTCCCAGTTGGGCCTGAGGGACTGAAGTGGGGTTTAAAGCTTTATCTTCTGCTTAGACGTGGTGCATTTAACACTCAAATACCCTGATGTGCAGGGAGTCCAAGTCCCTTTGCACACCCCTGGTGTGTGTCTGTGCCCAGAGTATCCTCTCACACCCAAACTAAGAGAAAAACCCCAAACCCCCATTAATTGCCCCAGGAATGTCCCAGCCTGGAGGTCAGGTTGGCTTTGTTTGCCCCAGTCTCTGCTTTGCCAGACTCTGGATTCCAATGTCAATGTTCATTGTGAAGGCACATGTAGCACTGGAGGGATGAGTTGCCATCACAGCAAATCTGATTTAGGGAGTATTTTTGGTGTGATTCAGCCAAAAACTGTATCAGATTCTGCTGTTTTCAGAGCAAACAGCTCACACAGGGAGAAGGTGTCTGTGCTACAACCTCCTCCTGGGCTGGGTTCATGTCCAGTTCCTCTCTCGGTGCTAATGAGCTCTTCATGTATTTCTGTGCCTTCTGTGCTGCCCCAGTTTAACCCTTGAATCTCCCAAGGTGAGTTCTCAAATGATTTGCAGACAGAGTCACAGGCAGGTTGGTACTTCATACCAAGAGAAGCTTTTTGTGCAGCCTGTCCTGGCACAGGGGCAGATTTCCCTGGAGGAAAACTGTTCTGCAGTGGGTGCTTCTGTTTGTGGGAGAGGCTCCAGAGCAGAGACTTGCAGGCAGAAAGTGCAGGAAGGGAAAGTCCACTTAATGCCAGTCTCGTGCATCTCTATCTCTGGTGGGTTTTATCTTCCTTTGAGTGGAGTTTGAAATGCTTCCTGACTTGTTTAAACAAAGCAGGAGCAGCCTTGGCAAAGGCAGCAGAGTCAGGGATGTTGTCTCAGCCCTTTGTGTCCTCTGCTGGTGGCTCCAGACCTCAAGGGGGTTTTGTGCTGGAGCAAAGACAAGTGTTGAAGAGGCAGAGTGGCCCTTCCCTGCCCAGGAGGGCAGTCCTGAGCAGCCAGGACTTACCCCCTGCTCTTTGTCTAAACCCTAATCTTATCTCCAGCACTGTGAACCCTGTCAGCCCTTGGCCTGGCTGGGTTAATCACTCTGGGGACGATTTGGGACAGAAAGGAATGTTAATCAGTGTCCTGATTTCACTGCCAGCCTTTCCTTTGGTCCCTCATTATGAGGTGTGTACCTGCCTGGTGGTGAATGGGTCTTATCTCTTTTCACAAGACTTGTCAGCTCCTGATAGTTGGATTTGTGGCACGGGGCTGTAAAAGTGTCTGAGTCATGTGCAGGAGCTGAGCAGCTGGTGGGACACCAGGGCTGGGAGGGAAGGAGAGCCCAGAGAACCTCATCCCTGCTGCCTCAAGCTTTCTGCTTCCCTGTGACACCCCAGGTTGCAGAATAAAGGATTCCAGCAGTCTCTGATTGTCCTCTGGGGTGTTTAGTCCAAGTTTAATTGCTGAGCAGAAGCAAGAAATGTTGGGAAATCTGTTCTCCTGGTTTTTCTTGGGCCAAGCCCGACACACACACGTGCACACAGTCATTTCCCCCTTTAGGAAAAGCAGCAGATGAGGCTCTTCTTGGCAATTTGGAGGTTCTCCTTTGGGAACCCTCCCCCAGACACTGTTGGGTGTCAGCTCTCACCAGTTAACACGAGGCTCTGCTGGTGGAATTCCCAAGGGCCCTTCCCAGGAGTGATCCCATCCTGGAGAAGGCAGCAGTGCTCCTTCCTGCAGGATTATGTGCTCTTTTCTTCTCTGTCAGTGGAGATGCTGCTTAATGCCAGCTGAGCAGCTTATGGTGCCAGAGGAGCTCAAAGCACATCTCCTGACTGGCAGCTTTCCTCACTCCAGGGTTTTATTGGCCTGGGGCCTTGGGCAGGGAGGTGTCCTGCTGCCCTTTCCCTTCCCTTTCCCCATCCCACAGGGTAAAGCTGCCAGACTAAACCTCACCCATCCCATCACTGATTTTCTTGGAGAATAAAATCTACCAACATTGACAGAAAAAGGCAAATTCTTCTCTCTTTGTGCCTGGAAAAAAAAAGAATCCCTTGTGGCTCTACAGAAAAAGCAAACAACCCCCTTCCAAAAGGCCCAGCCCAGACCCCCAACTGCCCCAGACCTTTAACCAGGACCTGCTTCTTCTCTCCCCTGACCTGCAATTTGAGAAAAAAATCTGTGGTTATTGTAAAAGGGGAAATGATTGGGGTTTTTTTCAGAACAAGACAGTGAATATTCAAACCATCTTCTCCTTCAGTCTTAAGTTCAATTGAGAAATAATTAATTATGCTACCTTAGTACTTTACCAATCAAATCTTAACCCCTCTTGGGAGACACTGCCTTCCATCCTGCTTTGGTTCCATTTGAACACACGATTCAGTTGCTTTTGAAGGCGCCCCTGTGTGCAGTGGTGCTTCAATGTGCTTCTGGCTGCAGAAAATTCCACCCTTTGGTGGTTTTAAAAGGCCATTTTTTCAGGTTCTGCCCTGAGCTTTCACTTGTAGCTGAGCTGCTTTCATCCACAGATGTTTGCAGCTGCATTTTCTGGTCGAGGCTCAGGAAGCACAGGCTGCAGAACTTGGTTTGCTGCAGAACTTGCTGTGCTGTGCTGTGAGAAATTTGGGGTTAAATCTGTTAATTCCTGTTCTTTAGCCTTGGAAGGTGTGAATGGAGGGGCAGGGCTAATGTAGGGAGCACATGTGGGAAAACTGTCCTGTAGTGACCCTTCTGGGCAAACAGGAGAATCCTGGGCTGCAAGATCTTTCTGTTCCTCTGCCAAAAGAGTAGTGAAACTAATTAGAATTCACGACTTTATCCTGAGGCAATGACTTCAGCAGCTTCAGGCAGATGGCTTGAAACATCCCTCACACAACTGGGGTAGTTCTGGGTTGGGATGTCCAGCAGGAAGGGCTGTTTCTGTCTGAAATAGGCTCCCCAAAAGGCAGGTGTCCTTCACTGGGTGCTTTTTATTTAAAAAGAAGGGGTTTATTTCAAAGAAGGGCTTCAGTTACACTGAGGGAACTCTGCAAATTTCCACTCCTGGAGGAAGCCAAGTCCTGTTGGCAGTGGCTGTTCAGCTGTTCTGCACTTCTCCACACCTGGAATCCAGGTGCACTTTGTTCCCAGGAGTTCTATGGAAATGGCTGTGGAATTGGAAAAACAAGCTTTCAATCTACTCCTAATGATTGCAGACCACAGGAGAAGAAAGAGGATAATCCCTGTATTCCCACCCTGAAAGAATTTCAAATACCCTCAGCTTTAGCTCTAAGTAATAATCTGCTGATTGCCAGGAAGTGATGAGAGCATGAAGGGGAGCCCAGGCTGTGGGGGTGTGAATGCACACACAGATCTGAGGGAATAAAAACACCAATTTCTCCCTGCAGTTCCAGGAGCCGTTGATGCCAAGGACACCCTGATGTCCCAGCTGGAATTCTGAGCCCTTGGGTGATTCCTGGAGGTGCTGCTGTTTGAATAAGGAGCTGTCCTCAGTCCTTGGCCTGTCAGCCCAGAAGCATCCCCTGGGTGCTGAATGCAAGTCCTGGACATTCTGGAAACCATGGGGATTGGCAAAAACACCACTTCCAAGTCGGTGGAGGCAGGAGGCTCCACGGAGAGCAAATATGAGGATGAATCCAAACACCCCACCTTCTTCACCCTGCCTGTAAGTACCAGCTGCCAGCCCCACAGGCAGCCCTGCCCAGGGGGAACCTCTGGCCCAGTGGTAACAGTTGTGCTCTGCTGCTGAGTGGTGTCTGTGTGTGGGCACAGCAGTCCTGCCCAGCCTGGTGCTCCCAGGGCAGGCAGCTCCCCAGACACTGCCCTGAGCTGCTCAGCTGGGAGTGAGGGGCAGCAGCAAGGAAACACTTGCTTGACATCTTTTGCTTACTCAGGTTTTCTATTGAAATGTTCTCTTCTGCCTCTCAAGACTCTTGCAGCCAGTCTGCTGCTGGCTGTCCTCACCCCCAGCTGGCACTGCCCAGGCTCTGGGGAGCCCTGTGTGTGATGGCTCTGGGGAGCCCTGTGTGATGGCTTTGGGGAGATCTGTGGGGTCCCTTTGAGGAGCTCTGTGTGAAGTTTTTCAAGCCCCCCTCTGTCCCTGGACCTGCTGTTACAGAAATGATGACTGGCCACGCTCTCCATGTTCTCTGACAAAATGTCACAGGCAGATGTCAAGCACCAAGGGAGAAAACTGAGTGACACGTGGTGTGATGGCAGAGAAAATGTTTCTTTTAAAAGCCCTTGTGTTTCTTTGTGGTTGTGCTTTGAAGGTTGTGATCAATGGAGGAGCAACGTCGAGCGGTGACCAGGACACGGAGGACACGGAGCTCATGGCCATCTACACCACGGAGAATGGCATAGCAGAGAAGGTGTGTGCTGCTTCCCTTCTTGCTCTTTCAGTTCATCATTTGTCCCCCCCAGTGTCATGTGGCTGAGATTTGCTGTCCCAGCAGACAGTTCCCACTCTCAGGCTCGGGGCAGTTCTGCCTCCTGCCTGCCCTGCAGGAGACAGGCCATGACCCAGGGCTGTTAAAGCCCTTCATGCACTTTGGCCTGGCACCACAATAATGCAATTTTTTGGTTTCTTCATTCCCCATGGCCTGTGGCACAGTTTCCCTGAGAAGGGCCTTGTGCCCTGGGGGTCAGTTCTGCACTTAGGCAAGGACAGCACCTCCAAAAATGGGATATTTCTCACTCTCTTTCCCAATTTCCTCCAAGCTCCAGCCTCATTAGCTTAATTTTTCTAGTCCTTTTTCCAGCTAGGGGCTGCTGATTATTATTGAGCAACAGTTTTATGAATGAACTTCAGGTCATAAAAACCCTTGAATGTTTTTCCTTGGGGAAACAGTGACTGTGTTTCAGCTATTCAGGAAGATCCAGGTGAGGCCTTACAGGAAACCAATTCGATTGTGTTTTTTTTCCGTATTTTTACTCCATTCCATCATTCCCCAAGCCTGTTCAATAATAACCCTGCAAGCTGAGATGGTTTGAACCTGAGCTTTTGCTGAAAATGAGGATGAGGGTTGTGGTAAATGTGAACAGCACCTTCTGAAATGTTTAATCCAACTGACTTGGTGGTAAAGCCTTGTCTCTGAAAAGCTTCAACTTGACCAAATTTCTTAAATGTCCTACTTGAAACAATAGCAAAACTCCCCTGGTTCCAAGCAAGAGCATCATGATACCCCTTCTGGGAGGCCTTGGCTGCCTGTGGGGGCTGGTTTGTGGAGTGTGGAGTGGACAGAGACAGTCTGATAAAGCCTCAAGCAGGGGATGCTGGGGTGAAGTTGTGCAACCAGGACAAGCCATTCCAGACACCAGACTGTGTCTTCATGGCCTGGTTTTGCCAAATGTGGGGTTTTTTTCTCCCTTCCAGTGATCAGGATTAAAAGTGATGACAAATAATTCACCTTAAAGGGAGCCATGAGCTTGCTCCCCCCCAGTTCATGTTTCCCTTTGGTCTTTTCCACAAGGATTTGACCTTTCTCCATGCCAGCCCCATCCCTGGGAGTTGTTTCTTTGGATTTTGCACTGGATTTGTTAAGAAGTTTTGCCTTTCTCTCCAGCATTCTTCCTGCACCTGTAACACTCTCATTCCCCCTGTTTACACTTACCAGAAAAATAATTAAAAAAAGAAAAAAGCACAGCACATTCCCTTTTTGTCCAGTTAAAAATAATTAAAGGAGGAATTAGCCAGGGAGGTGCAGTCCATTGCCAGCAGTCCCCTTGGCACACTTGGCAAACAGCAGCTCTGGGGCAGGATCAGACCAGCAGGCACATGCTCCAGATGCCAGAGGGCCAGTGACTCCCCAGTGAGTTACTGGGAAGGCCAGGCCTCACCTCAGCTCTCCAGTTCCTCATTGCTCAGGCTTGGTCTGCTCAAGGGTCAATCAAGGTGAGAGTTCCCTCTTCCAGAGAGATCTAAAGCTGCATTTGGGAAGGAATGAGGAGTATCCTGGTGGGTATTTTTGTAGCACAGACATTGCCATGGCCATTGTGCCTTGGAAGGCTGACATTCTTTTGTTAGAAGTTGTATAACCTTCACTCTCTAAAGGAGAGATGAAATTGGTTGGCAGTTGTTGACCTGTACCCCAAAAAAAAACCTTTCTCCATGCCATGGACCAGCTCCCTTGGTCCCAAACCTGCTGCCTGCTCCTGCTTTTTGTTCCTTGCAGACTAATTTAGGACTGATGTGATCACAAATGGAAAGCTCTGGAAGGATTTGTAAACTTGCTGTGTGTGCCATGGTCTTGCTGGTGGAAAACAGCCCATGATTTCTGCTTTCTGCTGCCCAGAGAAGAGGGGGATGGAGTGGGATAGGATGGAAAAGTTAAGGAATGCACCTGCTGCAATCTCATCAGTCCTGTGTGGAAAAATTAGTGTTGGGCAGCACATGGAACAATGGGACAGCTGGATATTGGTCTGGCAAAGCCACAGAAGAGACCAAAGGGTGGGTTTTCCAGAGGCAGGGCCATAACAGTCACCAGTCTGCACAAATCCCTGGCTGGGGTTTAGGGAACCTGGGATGCATCGTGGCCTTGGGCAGCCCTGGGGAGGGGACTGCTCAGTGCTGCTTCACAGGGTTTAAAAGAGCTCCCTGCAATTAGTGTTCCTCTATTTTGCTTTCCCATTGCAATCTGTCCACTTACACTCCCTGGATGTGGATTATCCCAGTGGCTCCTGTTTCCCCAGTACAGAGCAGAGGTGGGAGGGAAGCACCACGGACCAGTTTGGCTTCCCTGGCCTTTGGGTGAACCCCAGTGGAGATGAGCTGAGTGTGATCTGGGTTGATATTGGGGTTTTTGGAGAAGTGAAGGCAGTCTGAGGCAGTCACAAGTCTGGCAGAATTCCCAGTCTCTTTGTGAGGCAACTTCACATGGGCTTGTTGTGTGTGTCCTGGTGGGGATTAGGGCACAGCAGTTGTTGCATAAGGGAATTTTTGGCTGCTTGATCTGAAGTGATAAAACCTGATACTTCCTCCTGCTTTTATTGTTGTGCTGGGGCTTTGGAGCATTGTGTTTTTGCTCTCAGGAATTCCCAAAGTGGAGAGTTGGGAGGAAGTGATTACCCTTAGCTGTGAGGAGAGCTGGTGGAGCTGGATGTTGTTTCAGTGGGAAATCCAGGGATGTTGGTGTGGGAATATGTGTGGTCACTTGTCTGGAACTGGGACACGTGGTAGGGCAGAGTGTGGTCTCACAAATTCCTGGAGGACTTTGGAATTCCTGGAGGAAGTCAGTTTGATTGATAGGAATTGGCTGGGGATTTGTTTGGTTATAACAATTAACATTTTTCTTGACTGCTAGAATGTGGGGCTGAAGCAAAAATAACAAATCCTGTGGCTAAAAAAGGTTAACCAAGATGGAATTGGGTAAGACAAAAGCAGGGAAACAATTACCATAATGAGAGGGGGTTTTTTGCCTGGGATTTTGGTCTCTTATGCAAGGATAAAGCCCTTCTGCTTTGGGAGCAGCCACTGTTGGCTCTTCTGCTTAGTTCCAGTTCTTGCCTGATTGCTTTTATTTTTAAAGTGAAGAATCCTGTCTTGATTATCCCATTTTTGGGCACCTTTTGGCTGCCTGATCAGTTCTGTTACAAATAAATAAGTAACCAAGCAGGGGGGTGACTGACAGAAGGGAACATGTGCAGTACAAATTCAGGAGCTGAGCTCATCAGAGGTAAAAGGCTTTAAAAATGTCACCTATCAGCACTGCTGGGAGGGCTGTACCAGCCTTGGGGCATCTGGGGATTGCCTGGCAGTTCAAATTCAGTTGTACAGTCAATAAATTGCTTTGTGTCCCTCTGTGTGACCCTCCCAGAGCTCCTTGGCAGAGACCCTGGACAGCAGTGGCAGTTTGGAGGCCCAGAGAACTGACATGATTTACACCATTGAAGATGTTCCTCCCTGGTACCTCTGCATATTTTTGGGGCTACAGGTAATGATCCAAGCCAGGTCATTCTTCCTCTGTAAAACTTGTTTGGTCTTTTCTGTCCAGCTCATTGTGTTTGTGGGTGAGATCATTGGGTTCTTCCCCACTCTCAGGTGTTAAGAGGTTTCTTCTGAAGGGGATCACCCAGCACATCACTGTGTGGGTAATGAGCTGTGTTAATGTTTGCTGGGTTATTCATTGGTGGGGGTCACTCCAGTATTTGGTGTCAGAAGCTGTTAATAGATGAGGGAGTGCTCAGTGCAGACCTTCACAAGGGATATTTGGCACCTCTGCAATTAAAGATGGAGAGACATGATGGTTTAATCCTGAAATTTGGGATATTAAAGTAGCTAGTGGGTATTTCAAGTCTTGAGAGCATCATCCTGGACCTGTAGGCTTGTTAGGCAGTGGGGCAGGAAACTTCTGGGCTCCTTGGAGAGCCCTTGGAGTAAGAGCCTGTGCTCCTGCAGCGAGTGGGGCTGGAGCTGGACCCTGCCACCAGCTCAGCCCCTCACTGTGGGGAGCAGAACAGCTCTGGCTTCATCTCCTTCCTTTCTCCAGTGGTCATCCTCTCTGTCCCACAGGAATGCTGAGAATTCAGTAATATCTGTAAAGTATGTTGAGATCTCCAAACAAATGCATTCCAGAGCATCCTTTTGATTCCTGCCTTTCCTCAAGGACAGGCAGTTCCAGGCAAATTCTATTTTTGCTGCTTTCCTCAATACAGTGAATTTATTTGTTTGTTTTGCTTCATGTATTTGGATTGAGAAAGGATCAATGAGTGCCCAGCTTCTGGTCCTTGGGAGCTCATTTTCCTCCTGGTCTGGGCGTGAGTGCCAGTGACCCTAACCCTCCTCCTCCTCAGGAGCAGCAGCCCTGGAGCTCTTCAAACACCCCCGTGGTTCATCCTGCACAAACAGCAGCCACAGGGGCTGCGGGAGAACATCTGAAGAGAGGGAACTGGGCACACCCAGTGCAGGGGGAGGGCTGGGGGGTGCTGGCTGTGCCCCCAGGGCAGCACTGACTGAGCTTTCCCTCCCTCCCCAGCACTACCTGACGTGTTTCAGCGGGACCATCGCCGTGCCCTTCCTGCTGGCAGATGCCATGTGTGTGGGCTTTGACCAGTGGGCCACCAGCCAGCTCATTGGGACCATCTTCTTCTGCGTGGGCATCACCACCTTGTTACAAACCACCTTTGGCTGCAGGTGAGCTGGGGCCTCCCCTTGCTGCTGCCCAGGATCTCTGGGGTCTGTTCTCCAAGGGGAAACACGAAGCCACATCCAGGGAAAAGCTGCTCCCCCCCAAAAAAAATAATAAAGGTGGATCTGCAATAACAAAAGGCATCCCAAAGGTGAGAAGATACAGCAGGGACAATGAGGAAGGTGGAAGTGGAGAATGCAGGAATGTTCCTGGGCAAAAGGAAAAACTCATATGCTGTATTTTTTATGTCTTACTCGGGAGTTCACTCCTCTGTTTTGAATGAAAAGTTCATTCTGATGACAAAACAACAGAGTGAAAAATTGTTGGAATTGGAGAAAATTTTCTTTCCTCAGTGTGTTTTCTTTCCTCAATGTATTTTCTTTAAGTCAAGACTCCCCAGAGTTAAGAATGATGTTTTCAGCCCAGTTGGCTCTTTGTGCTGTAACATAAATCCCCCAGTGCCTTGTCTGGGAGAGCAGAGTTGTTCCCCTTGGTGATTGGAGTTTAAGATCTTCTGGTTCTGTTGGAAGTGCAGGGTTGTGGATGGAGATGAGCTCAGGGAGGAGCTTTGTTTTCCCTCTACCAGCTTTCTTCTGCCTCACATTTATCAGAAAAGTTTCATTTTTGTGCTTCCTGAGACTTTATCTCCTCACATTAGTCATATTTTGGGGTTTTTCCCCCTTATCTAATCTTGGCTCACTTATAGTTAATTTTATTTTAATTTCTTTATTACTCAGTGAATGATTTGGGGCTCACTTAGAAAGAAAAGGACCAAAATGATGCTCCCATCACACTGAACTTCCCTATTTCTTCTGCTTCATCCCAGCCCTGCCCTCCATCCTGGTGGGATTTTTCCCTTTCCAGTGGCTCCCAATTGCTCTGTACTTAGATTTTTTTATATCCTTGAAGGCAATTGTGTTTGGGCCTTAAAATAACTTGTATTTCAGGAGAAAATCTCCACACTTGGCTGTTTTGTAACTACTTCCCATGTGATTGGGGGTTTATGTAAGGCTGGGAATGGGATATAGCAGCTCTCTAAATGAGATTTTTAAAGTATTCCCTGGCAAGGCTGTCAGCTGCAAAATATTTCAGCAAATAAAAGGTTTCAAAAGGTCAAATTCCATGGTTTAAAGGTCCTTAAAGATGGATTTAGCTCAGTTAGGAGGTGGGGTTGTGGTCACTTTGGTACCCAGGCTGGTTTGAGGAATTCCAGCTATTCCCCAGGCTGTGGGGGGAGCCTTGGCAGGGCCTGGGGGTAATTAGTGATGAGACAATCAAAGCCAGCCCTAATTAGCCCAGCACTGAGGGTTGTTGCTGTGCCCATCTCTGCCTGGCTGAGCTTTGCTGATCTGGGACATGTGGAGATAATGAGACATTTCCAGATGACTTTGACTGCACAAAACCCTCCATCTTCACAGGGGCTGCTGCCAGAATCAGGAAACCTGGTAATTGAGACACAAAATTTAAAGGAAATCCCGCTCAGGAGCTTTAAGCTGACTGGCAGTGAGTGCTTGGCTTAACATCCCTAAGCCACATTCCAAACTGGAACTGTCTCTTCAGGAAGAGATGGATCTTGGTTGGCCGATTGAGGAATAAGTTTAAAAAGTTGAGAAAAAATTAAATTATTAATTTTTTTCACTTGTTTAGGGGGCAAACCCCACTGTTTTGAGCCTGCTGGCCCTTTTGGTAACTCCCCCAGTGAACTGTGCCTTGGGGAGGATGAGCAGGACATGCTGAGATCTGATTATTTGGGATATTTCATGTGATACAGAACAATCCAGACCCAGGTCTCAGTACAACTGAGTTCATCACTGGAGAATGTGTTTGCAAAGTGTATTTCCAAAACCACTGGGGGAGGGGGGGGCACAGAGGGCTGTGTAGGTGGGATGGAGCAGTAACAGCTTGTCTCAGGTGTTGCAGATCTTGCCATGGGCCCCAGCCAGCCCAGTCTGCTTAATGAACCTGGGAAAATAAGGTGAATCATCCCCTGAGCTGCCAGCCCAGAGGTGAAGGTGGGATCTGTGCTGGGAGGAGCTCCCAGAGGGAATTGCACCCAGCCAGCCACGCTGGGGTGGCTCATGTGTTCCAGGAATTTCTGAGGCAGTTTTCAGCTCCTGGGGGCTTTTGAAATGCCCAAGGCCCAAAGTGCTTCCCAAAGCTGCTCCACCCTCTGCCTGGGAGCATTAGTGACATGCTCCTGCTTTGATCTTTTGTGTTCACTGTGTGCAGGATTTTTTTCCTCCACGTTTTTCCTTCTTTGAGCCTTTTCTGATCATCCCCTGAATCTGCTGCAGTTCTTGGTCCTGTCCTGGTGTTTGCCCTCCCTCGAGGAGTTTCACTGTAAAAGCAGCCCAGGAGCAATTACCATGTGTTCCACTTGGACAGCTGCTCTTGAAGGGAATCTCGCTGCAATTACTGTCAGTATTTATAGAATAGTTCAAAGAGCACCTTTTCTGTAGTTAAGTAACATCTGGGTATTTGTTACACAACCTGTGCTGGGGTCAATAAACACGTAGTTGGGGCTTGGTAGATGCTCTTTAAATCTTAAATCTTTGAGGAAGTGTAAACACCAATGCTAAGAATGTCATCTTGAAATTCTTGCAGTGTTTGTATTTACTGCTGGCAACCACCTGGAACATCTAATCTGCTCTTATCAACCCCCCCCCAGTTATTTCCACATGCACCTGAAAATGAACGTATGAGTGACTGTGCTTGGAGTCATGCAGAGAGGAGGGATGGAGCCTCCAGGCTGCACCTTCACAAGGCTTTTGTCCTGAGGTGGGATGGAAAAAGCTGCCAGTTCAGCAGTCTGGGTGGTGTTTGCACCAGAGCATGGGACTGTCTCCCTGTGCTGCTGAGTCACAAGCTGAGCTCAGCAGCAGGGGCCTGCAGTTACCTGTCACAGGTGGGTCAGTACCCTCAGGCAGGTGCTGGTGGCTCTCTGTCTTGTCAAGTCTCAGTGTTCCACTGCCTGGGTTGGTTTGATGAGGGATTCTCCCATTTCACACTTGTGGCTGGAGGCTGGGTGCCCACCCAGGACCCCACAGAATGTCACCATCTCTCCTTTTCCTTCCCACCAGGTTGCCCCTGTTCCAAGCCAGTGCTTTTGCATTCTTAGCACCTGCCAGAGCAATACTCTCCCTGGAGAAGTGGAAGTGTAATAATACAGGTAAATTGTCATTTAAACTTGTTGAGGTTTTAGTGACAGATGGCCCAGATCATGTAGAGGGCAACTGGCAGACCTCCTGATGTGGGAACTGGGAGTGATGAGGAGGGAATAGGAAAACTCCCTCTTTTTACAGTGTTAAAATATTAGCAAAAGATTCCTAAAAATGTCCTTGTGGAGTTGTCCCTGGGGATTTTTTAATGCAAAAAATGTTTAAAATAGAAATGTAACAGTAGCATAAAGTCATTTCTTCTGTGGCATTTACATTCCATAAATGTTCCTTCCCAGTATTTGGACACAGTGAGTCCAATGGAGTCCTTTAAAGGTGAGTTAGGAGGGAGTTTGAGCAATGTTCAGCATCACCCCAAGACCAGGATTTTTCCCTGTTTAAGTCATACCTGACAGGTTTTGACAAGATGTGGATGTTCCTTTT
This sequence comes from Serilophus lunatus, assembly GCA_013399895.1. NCBI lineage: Eukaryota > Metazoa > Chordata > Aves > Passeriformes > Eurylaimidae > Serilophus > Serilophus lunatus. The sequence continues at coordinate 41,004 of VXBA01005114.1, forward strand.
GACTCTTCCCTTTCTAATCATCCTGAAACATTTTAACTTTAAAGCTGGTTAGGATGGGGATTTTGCTTTAATTCAGGTTGGAAACTGAAGTGGAAACTACTCTGGCATTTTGTAGGTAATGAGGGTGTGGTTGTTCAGTAACAAGGCTGTGGGCAGTGGGATGCAGCAGAACAGAGAATCAGGCTGCTTCTTTCTAAATAAAATTCCTCCCAGGGCTCCCTTGGGTTCTCTAATAATTTAATTTATATTCTTTATGTGCTCGTCCACCTCGGGTTCACATTCAGAATGTGCCAGTAGCTGAATACACACCATGTTGAAGGGAAGTCCTGTCTGATAACCTGGGGTGGCATAGCCATTTTCTCACCCCTCCAGCCTTTCCAGAAGAGCTTTTGCTGCATCTTCCTCCCGAAACTTTTCACCTTCCAGAGGTTCCACTTGGGGTTGTTCCCACGGGTCAGTTCATTCAGTCAGTGACCCTAAATGGGTGGAATTGGAGTGTGTGTGATCCCAGAGTGCAGTTGAGCAATTCTCCATTCATCTGTTTATTGGAGTGGGAAGGCAATCCCTAACTGACCTTCCTTTCTGAAAGTCAGGATTTGTTCCCACTTTGGTGCAGTGGGTGAAGTGAGTGGTTGGTTCTTGGGGAGTGTGAGCCTGTTGTTACCAGAGCTTGTTCCCTCTGTATAAATCTAGGCTCATTTGTCAGACAGAGCACAAGGAGGGATTTATTTTGTAGGAAATGATGGCAGAGTGGCTGAGGAATAAATCCCTGTGTTGTTTCTTGTCTCCTCTCTAAGATATAACAGTTGCAAATGGAACAGCAGAGCTGCTGCACACTGAGCACATCTGGTACCCCCGGATCCGAGAGGTAATGTGGGAGGTGCCTTTAGCTGTCCCTCTGTCCAGTTCCAGTTAAGTTCTCACCCAAACATCTGTGTGTTCTTGTCTTTAAGTTGCTAATTTCTCCTTTCACTGCGATTTCCATTTGAATTTATCTCTTTACTCATTTCATGGAAGCCTTCATCTTTCCAACCTGTTCATTGCTGGACAACAAATACCAGGAGTTAGTTACCACATTCCAAAAGACGTGCAGTGAAATGCTCAAGTGAGATGAAAACTCCTCTCTTACCTGTGATTTGTGCTCGCTGGCAGCAGTTCAGCTGCTGCCAGACCTGCTGCCTGTACAGTGGGCTGGCCCTGGAAGGTGAAGCAGCAGTTTAGCAAAGCTGGGTCAGCCCCAAAGTGTCTTTAAGTTGGAGACTCTCCTGATAAGACATTGACTCTCCCAAGAGACTTGCAGAACTCTCCCAGAGTCCTTCTCCACTCGCAGCCCTGCAGTGTGACCCTGGCCATGCCCTGCAGGGCCCAGGATGAGGGTTGTGCCACTCTAGAGTGGTAGATAGCCAGGTCCAAGTGAGGGCGTGTGTCATGGAATTTATCTCCCATCCCGTTGCTTTGGGCTGCCAACTTTTTCTTAATTAAAAACAACCCCTCTCTCTTCCCCATGTTCAAACCATAGCTACATCCTGCCAAGAGCCCTGCAGCCAAGAGGGCTGACAGTCTCCTGAGACCACAACGCTGCTCTAATCCAGCTTCTAAGGAGCACTTGTGACCAATGCAGACACACTCTGCCCCTAGGAGCTTTAGGAGCATCACCTCGTGGCGCACCAACCCTTGCCGTTCGATCTGAGAGCTTAAAGGTTAGCCTGGACCCCAGGTCTCCTGTCTGACAGTGTGATGTGCTTTCCACACAGCTTCCAGACTGGCCCACTGGTCTGTTGTGTAATAGTTTTGTGGAGAAAAAAAAATGAAAAATAAAAACCTATAAGTGTTATGCTTAAGTCACTTAAAACATAAAATGAGCTGTTTTATGCCGAAAAATGTGCTGAGTTCTTCTGTGTCACTGAATTCTTTTTTTTAAGTGCAGTTTGTAACCCAGAGCAGAAAAAGAGACGCTTTGGCTTTGCTGGCCAGAGGGCACTGAGGTGCCTCCTTGCCCTTGTTGTGTGTTCAGATCCAAGGTGCCATCATCATGTCCTCCCTCATCGAGGTGGTGATCGGGCTGCTGGGGCTGCCCGGGGCCCTGCTGCGCTACATTGGGCCCCTGACCATCACCCCCACCGTGGCCCTCATCGGCCTCTCTGGCTTCCAGGCTGCTGGGGAGAGAGCTGGCAAACACTGGGGCATTGCCATGCTGTGAGTATTGCTGGTGGAGGGGGGCAGCTGGCAGGTGGGTGCCAGGGGAGAAGAGCAGGGTGGGCTCGGATGGCAGAGGGGGCATTGCAGTGCTCCCAGCAGGGAGGAACACCCTGTTCAGGAGTAGGAATGGGGGTGGGTCTGGGTAAGGTCCTTTGGGAATGAGGACAGCAGGAAATCAGAGTTGCCCAGAGGAGCTGTGGCTGCCCCATCCCTGGGAGTGGCCAAGGCCAAGAACGTGGGATAGTGGGAGGTGTCCCTCCCACTTGGAATGGGGTAGGCTTTAAGGTCCCTCCATCCCAAACCATCCCAGGGTTTTGTGGCTCTGTGAACTCGAGGAGGCAGGAAAGGACAGTGACTGAACGTGAGGAGTGGAGAGCAGAATTTTATAAAGCAAGAGTTGGTGTGGGGGCCATTGGCGGGTTGGACTCAGTGCTGTAGAAAAGATGATTTAGCAAAGCACCAGAGACATCAGTGAAAAATGTGGGATTCTGGTTTTGTCTTTGTGTCAGCAGGCAAATGCCATGGGTAGGACTGGGCCCCCTCTGTCCCTGGTACTGGTTTGTTTCCCTGTGGCCAAGAGAAATCTGTGTGTTGACAGAGAACACAAGTATTTCCATAAAGGCCATCAGTGGATGAGCCATAATTGGAAGGATTCCTGTTCAGTGGACAAAAAAGCTTTTAGAGGGAATTTTGGGGCCTGGTGTGTGTGCCAGGGAAATGAAAGACTCGAGATGAGTGGTTTGAAAGGGAATAACTGAGAAAAATGGGATGATGACAAAAGCTTCCCATGAGCTGCTGTGGATGAGCAGCCAAATAAGGCTGGAAGGCACGTTTTAGGGAGAAGGGAACTGGCTGGAGCAGTATTCCATGTACAGCACCCAACTGTGCTGGCTCTGGGAGGCAGGAATGCCTTGATGAGATCAGATTGTGATCTGCCTAATCTGTTTGCACAGTTCTTTGAACATGTAAGGTATTCTGTAAGTGCAGCTTATGATTAAAAGGGCTCTTTAATTCTCTTTTATCTTGGATAGGAGCATCATGAGTATTTTTGTAATTCTGTTATGTTAAGCAGCTGATCCAAAGGAACGTTTTATTTGCCTGTAAAACAAATTCCCTGCAAGTTGGGACTAACATGAAATGAATGGAGCAGGTCTTTGGGTCGGACATGGAAATGTGTAATTAAACTTGACATTCTGGAGATGGAAAAAAACCAAATCAATTTAGGGGCAGGATTTAAATGTTACCCAGTCAATAAGTATTTCTGGCTTCTGCCAGGCAAAAATGGGGATTGTTGGAAAGAACTCCATGGCAATGGAGAGCCTCTCAGAAGTGATTTGAGCTTTATGGATGTGGCTCTTGAAATGGTATTGAGATAAAGGCCCTTCCTTCACCATCCCCTGTGGCAGAGCTGGGACCCTCTGGAGCTGCTGCTGGACAAGATTCCCAGTTTCCCAAACAGTTTTCTGGCCTCTCTTATTCTGCAGGTGCCAAACTGGAATGATTTAATTCATAAAATACATCTCATCCTGATCTATAGAAAAGGAAATGATTAAGAATTGAGGATATTTTACAGACTGCCACAGAGCCAATACAATACTAATTGCAATAATATTACATTTTTTACAACTCTGTGCTAAATAAATCAAAATCCAAAGGCACCTGTCCTCGGGGAGGGGAGCCCATCTTTCCATAAAGGACTTTGGAGGAGATGCCAGAGTGTTTCCTGAGTGCAAGGCAAAGATGCCTTTCTCCTTCCACAGTGGGGCTGTAAATGCCCCTCCTTGTGCTCCCTGATCCTGGAGACCGAGGGAGAATAAAGCTGGTTTGTGTCTGACACTGAAACTGAGCTGGGACACAAGAGGGAGAGAGGCTGAAAATCCCCTTTTTTAAAAAAAAAATGTCAGCTGATAAAAACATAATCTCACATTTCAAGGAAGCTTTTTGCTTCTTCAGACAGCTCAGTCTTTGTGAGGCCTTTTCAGAGCTGAACTGGAGTTGGCTGGCTGAGAATTGAGACTGTGCCCTGGCTTCTTAGTTTTCAGTGCAGTGGGGCATATTTTAGCTGTAAAAATGAATTTTAACCTATAGAGGATCTCAACAGTTTCTGTGAAGGAGGAAAATGTATAATAATTGAGGCATTTCAAACTGGAGAGCTGCAGTTGCATCAAAGCTTGGGTCTTTTGGCCTTTACTCTGCTTGATTGCAGCTGTTTAGTGAAAGATGCAAATACAAAAAAAAAGTGGGATTCTGAAGAATGGGAGAAAGAATTTCCCTCAGTGAAATTCCTTAAGTACTTTGGAGATTTATGCAGGTTTTGAAATGTAAAGGTTATTTTATATAGACCCTTAGATTTCCTTGTTTCAGCAGGTTCTGTGCCTCATGCTCAGAGCAAACCTGGAGCCACAGGTAGAGTTTGGGAGGAAAGGAAGGAGGAGCACAGGGCAGCTCCTTCCCAGGGGCTGGAAATCCTCCTGCAGTCAAGTCCTTTTCCTGCTTCATTTACCTGTTAGCTGCTGGCTATTTTTGCAGCACCTTAGAATCCAAATTATATTGGTTTGGCATTCATAGAATAATAATTTATTTAAAATACTTTCTCTTATGGTGCCTTGTGGTAAATTGAAGAAGTTTTGTGTCTGAGGAGCCTGGGCAGGTTTGTGCTGGGAAGGATTTTCAATATATTGGTGCTAATGATGTGTCTTTTCTGTCCCACCTTCCTCCTCCTTTTTTCTCAGGACTATTTTCCTGGTGTTGTTGTTCTCTCAGTATGCCAGGAATGTCAAATTCCCCCTACCCATTTACAAATCCAAGAAAGGATGGACAGCATACAGGCTGCAGCTTTTCAAGATGTTCCCTGTAAGTCATTGAACTTGTTCTTCAGTTGGCCAAAAAAACCCTCCAACCCTGATTTGTGTTTCAGGGGTTTCTTTTAACCTTGATTTTCATTTTTCTTAATGGTACAATAGATCACAAAGGTGAGATAAAAGCTGAAATGGATTTGTTGGAAACTAAATGGCTCTTTGGCCACAGGAAAGGTTCTCATACTGGGGGCCTGCAGATCCCAGCGTGGTGTCTGATGAGGAGTCATTGGAGCCATGAAGATCAGGGAAGGAAGGGGAAGGGAAGGGAGGGATGTTTATAGATGCAAGGAAAGCCTCAGCTGAGCCAGAAGGGGGTGGTGAGATCCTTATTGTCTCACTTTACCAGAGCAGTTCTCAGTCCCCCCATGAAAAGCTGCTTTTTATTCCTCTGGTAAAATTAAACTAATTCCCCAGTTTGTTCAAGTGTGCATTTGGAGACTTTCCCATTTGTTAAGGAGAAAAGAGACTTGGCTCTAATTCCAAAGCTTTTGTAACAGCACCTTCCCTGGGGACCACGGGGGGGGAACACCCAAAGGATCTATTGCAGCATTTCCTGCCTGTCCAGCCTTCCAACCCCCCCCGAGCATCCCTGGGATCCACGCGGGGCACATCCTGCACCCAGGAGCTGCTCGGGGGATCCCCTGCCACCAGGGGCTGATGTGAACAGCTCTGTCCCTCCTCTCTCCCAGATCATTTTGGCTATCCTGGTGTCGTGGCTGCTGTGCTTCATCTTCACTGTGACGGACGTGTTCCCCCCGGACAGCTCCAAGTACGGGTTCTATGCGCGCACGGACGCGCGCCGGGGCGTGCTGCTGGTGGCCCCCTGGTTCAAGGTCCCCTACCCTTGTAAGTAAGGGGGGGCTCTGAGGGGCACTTCCCCCAGCAATACACCCAGGAGAGTCACTGTGCTGCTGCTGTTCTCTCTGGTGTGCTTCCAGCAGCTGGGGAGTGTCCTGGGAGTGTCCAAGGCCAGGCTGGAGACACCTGGGGTGGTGGGAGGTGTCCCTGGGTGGCATTGGATGGTCTCTCCAAGGTGCCTCCCATCCCCAGCCTGTTCCATGGGTTTGCTCAGCACTGGGGGGCTCAGACCCTGCTCAGCTCCAGCCCAGAAGCAGCTGGAAGGGTTGGGCTTAAAGTGTCAGTTTAAGGGATTTCAACTGACAGGGAGTGGCTTTGGGTGGGATTTTGGGAAGGGATTCTTCCCTGGGAGGGTGGGGAGGCCCTGGCACAGGGTGCCCAGGGAAGACCTTGGAGCCCCTTCCAGAGCCTAAAGGGGCTCCAGGAGCTGGAGAGGGACTGGGGACAAGGAATGGAGGGACTGGACACAGGGAATGGCTTCCCACTGCCAGAGAGTGGGATGGTGTTTTGTTCCCCCTTTTCATTGATACTTTGAGGTCTCACCCAAGAAAAGCTGAGTTTCTGGCACTGGAATTTGTAGGAGGCACTTTGCAGGGTTTATCTGGGCAACTCTTGGCTTCTGGTAACATCATGTGACTGCACATAAAAAGTGAATTTCCAGGGGAGTGTTGGTTTATCTGTCCTTGGCAAAGCTGCTGATGTTTTACAAGTACAAGGTCAGGTTTTTACTCCTCCTGTAGAGCCACTGAAGTCATTGACTCTCGTTGTAAATGCTAAAGGATCACTGTTGTGTGGAGCTTTTTCCAGATTACTGCACTTCCCTGCCTCAGACAAAAATGTCCTGACTTGCCAGAGGGGTTGGAATTGGGGATGGGCCAGTCAGGGAATGCCAGTCCCTGCTTATCAAAGGGCAATAAAAGTATTTACAAGGGAACACCAAACACTTTGTACAACAGTTTGGATACTTGTATCCTTCTGTGGGGCTGTTAAAGGCTGGTCTTATGTCCTGAGACAGAGTTGCACAACTGCACAACTTGTGCTGCTCAGAAATTAGTGAGAGGAGAGAACAAAATAATACAGACTGTCAGGAGTGTCCCTACACTGTCATGGGGCAGCTTCGTTGTGGTTCTCCATATGCTTTGGTCCTGATTAGTTCTTTAAAAAAGCCCCACTTCTGAAGCAGAAGATGAAGAATAGGAGCTTTTGGGAAAGAAGATGAGGAAAACTTCTCCACCCTGATTAGACCTCTGCTATTTGTGAAGTTCATTCACTCTTGTGTGACTTAAAAGTTCCTTTTGTTGCAAGAGGCTCATCTATTTCAAAGAGATAAAAGCATCCAGACAATTGCTGGGGAAAACCTGCCAAGCTTTTCTGCAGGCTTAAATTAATCTTATTTTCTCCTCTACAAAAGTTTGGCCCAGGGAGGTGTTTGTGCAGTCAGCAGAGCTGGTTGTGGCCCATCCTCTGGCAGAATAAACTTGTAACCAAAGGCTGAGTTTTTGGAGCAATAATAATTAAGTGGCATCTGCCTCACTGACCAGAATTATTCTTTCACAAGCTGTAGCTCAAATTCCTGCCTTCTGAACAGGAGGATTTTTTTATTTTTTTTTTGGTATGGCTTTATGGTTCTTTGGGATTTTTCCAAGCAGGATCAAAGCAGTTGGTTCAGCAGTTTTCCCTTCACTCTTTTCAACTGCTTGAACTTGCCAGACTGTGTTTGAGTGAAGGGGGTTTGTTGTTTCCATGAAAGAGGAGTAACTTGGACAGGGCAGGGACTGTCCCCTGTGCTGGCACTGCTGAGGACCTTGAGGCCTGAGGGCAGTTCTGGGATCCTCAGTTCAGGAAGGACACGGAGGGGCTGGAGTGTGTCCAGGGAAGGGAGTGGAGCTGGGGAAGGGGCTGGAGAAGCTGGGGGGGCTCAGCCTGGAGAAAAGGAGTCTCAGAGGGGACCTGGAATTCCCTCCAACTCCCTGACAGGAGGGGGAAGCTGGGAGGGAGGGTTGTCAGGCTCTGCTCCCAGGGAACAAGGGACAGGATGGGGGGAAATGGCCTCAGGCTGTGCCAGGAGAGATGCCGGTTGGATACTGGGGAAATTCCTCCATGGGAAGGATGGAAAGGTCCAGCCCTGGCACAGCTGCCCAGGGCAGGGGTGTATCCCCATCCCTGGGGGGTTTAGCAGCCGTGTGGACGTGGCCCCTGGGGCCACGCTCAGCGCTGGGCGGGCGGGGTGAACTCGATGGCCACAAGGGCCTTTCCAGCCCAAACCATCCCACCACCCAGTGACCTTGCCTTGTTTTTTGACACGTGAAGTGTCTTCTGGGGCAGGAGGGGGTTCAGTTTCCTTCTCTCCACAGTTCAGTGGGGGCTGCCCACCATCTCAGCCGCCGGGGTGATCGGGATGCTCAGCGCGGTGGTCGCCAGCATCATCGAGTCCATCGGGGACTACTACGCCTGTGCCAGGCTTTCCTGTGCTCCTCCTCCCCCCATCCACGCCATCAACAGGTCTGGCCACACCAGAAACGTTTGCCCTCTCCTCAGCTCCTTGTGTTTTTGCTTTTATTTTTGGGGTTTTTTCCCTTGGGGGTAGGGCAGGAATGTGCCTCGAGATCAAACGGTGCGGTTTGGTCCAAACACAGGGGCCGAGGAGCTGCGGCACAAGGTGCCACTGCCATGGGGAATTAATTGTGTTGGAATCCCAGTGCTGTTCCTGCTGGAGCCTGTGGAAGTTAATAGCACAGTTTCCATAGGGACAGGACTCTAAATTGGGGTGGTTTGTCAGGTTCACTTGAAATGCAATTTAGAAATAAAGAACAGCTCTTAAGTTGGGCTTCAGTTATTTTGCAGCTTCCTCAGTTTAGGAATGGGGGTATCTGGGACTCAGGAAACAGAAACCAAATGGGTTTTCCAGGTGTGTTGGAGCTGGAAACATGAATTATAATAATTCCATAATGGGACAGCTGCCCTGACAGGCCTCCCTGTAACACTGAGCATAAAACACCCTCTGAAGGAGCCTATGCTCATACAAATGTGACTCTTGTGTTCTGTTTGTGGTTTACAGAGGGATCTTCATTGAGGGCCTCTCCTGTGTCCTGGATGGAGTATTTGGGACAGGGAATGGCTCCACCTCCTCCAGCCCTAACATTGGTGTCCTGGGCATCACCAAGGTGTGTGCTTTACCCTGAGCTCTTATTTGATCTCCTCATTGTATTCCTTATGTTCATGTTCCACAGCATGATCCTCTTCCAGGAAACCATTCTGCTCCTGCAGACAAACTTCACAGACCATTCTGAGTTTACCTGACTGCTACAAATGCATTATTCTACATCAGCACCTCGAAACTCCTCTTTTTATTCAGAGTAAAAGGCAGTGAAAACCTCCATAAAGCAGGTGCTGCTGAACGAACTGTTCCTTGGAAAACCAAGGCAGCCTTCCAGGGCTCTGAGGTGGTTTGAGTGAGGTATAAACACTGTAAACTGTGTAGAAATTGGTACTTTTTAGATGACTTGGCCCTGAAAGCATCAGTAGGGAAGTGATTGTTTTGGATGCCTCACTTGAACACAATAAAATGCAGTTTGATGTCCTTGGGCTTTATCTGTGTCTGTACCAGGACATTACACTGGCACAGGGGCTGCAGTCAAGGTAATTTCAGAGTTAAATGCACTGATTAGGGGATTTTTGGGGGTGTTATTCATCAAAATCTATGAGGAATCCCTTGGTTCCCATGGGAGGAGTGGATGAGTGCCTTGAACTGGGAGGCCTTGGGCTACAGAGAGATTTGTTTGATATTGTTAATTTAACCTTGTCAGGAAACACCAGCAGCATTGGTAGGAGTAATTTATGTTGTAAATTGGTACATTTTGTGTGTTTCATGTGGAAGCCACAAATCCTTTGTGCATATGAGGTGGAAAATGTGTTTTCTCCACTGCAAATAACTCATCCCTCTGGCCTAATCCAGTATCAATGATATATTTATCTTCAGCCATTTCTTTTCCTGCACAAAGGAGGATTCTGTTGGGTTTGGGGTGGAATGTAACACTAACAGCGCCATCTGCTGTCTGCAAGAGCTGCTGCTGCTGGTGGAAATTTCCTGGAGGAAACTTTAGTTGGAAAAATCCTTGAAGAAAGGTTTATTCTGCTGTGCTTCCTCCCTGGTGTGAATTAACAGCACTTTTTTATTAACAACCCACAGAAATGAGTGTGCCTTTTGCTTTGGGACAGTGAAAACTGAAATGTTAACTGGCAGCTGGAGCAGAGCAGAGCAGACCACAGTTGGTCTGTTCAGAGCACATGATAAAAGTCTGAATGTGCCTTATCCAGAGGGGCACAGCTGGGTGGCTCTGCTCCAGGGCTCTGCCTTGTTTCCCTGCCTGCACACTCCTTCCTGAAAGCCTGATAGTGTTGCAACTTCAGTTTGAAGTGACCCCGTTGTACCATTTCAAAATGCATTTACATTTACCCCCTCCTTGATATCAGTATATAACTGCCCTGAGAATTTAAATGTGAGGCTCCAGCTGAATGTAAATACTGCAAAGTCTCTGAGCTGGTCTATGAGTTTCAGTTGATGAGAGGAGGATCAATTACCTGTGATTAATTGGGGCTGAAATGGGGGCAGCTCATACCCAGTGATGGTGAAATGGAGGCACCAGGTACCATTTCATGCGCTCCCAAATAATCACATTAAGTGTGTGTGCTGGGGGTGAAGATGTAGCCTGAGCCAAATGCTGCCCAGGATGTTTTCAGGAGCTTTCCAGAGGAGCTTCATTTGTTTGCCTGATAGTGATGGAGCATTTGCATAAATGTCACTGTTGTGTGGGTTTCTAAAGAACCTGCTCCTGCAGGAAGATTATTTTAGAGCAAGATATTGGTGGCCCTAAGGAAATTAATACCTTCATAAAAGGTAGAGTAAGGTGCAGGTTAAATTCTGTAGTAATTTTAGGGAACTCACCAGTTTCCTGGTGTAAATTCTGTATCCCTGAGAGCTCAGCACTGTGAGGAATGAGAGGGAAAGAAGGACCTGTTCTTAAACAGACCTGTTCTGTCTTTTGATTCTCATTTCACTCATTTAGCTCAGTCACACATAATTAATAAATGAATATCTCCTTCCCTTGGAACCTGAATACTCTGTAACAGTCAACTTGCAAAGACCTTTGCTAGAAACATCTTTACATGTAAAAGGGTTTTTTTTGTCCCTGGGGCACCTCTTCAGGCTCTAAAACAGGTTTGTCATCTCCCACTGCAACACAGACAAACCCTGCCTGAAGTTTGAGTGCCTAAAATAAAAGTGGGAAGGAAGGGCAGGCCCTTGGCTCCAGCCCTGGTTTGTGTGTGAGTGAATTCAGTCCTGCTCTCAGAGGGCTCTTACAAAACCACTTACTAATCTGGGCCTAAAAATCCTCCTCTCCCCTCACATGAGCTGGTCACTCATCCATCTGTCCCTGTGTCAAAGGGCAGCAACAGTTGGATTTAATTTTTCCCATTTTCCATCTCTCCCAGGTGGGGTTTGTCTGGTTTTGTCTCCTGTAGCTGGGCCTGCACCACTCCTCGTGGGTATTGTGCTGTGGCATTTACAGCTGGTTTCCAAAGGTGATTTAATGTTAACAAAACCCAAATTAAAGGGAGTTGTGTTAGGCTGGAGCACAGCCCTGCCACAGCTGAGCCACTTGGAAAGGCTCTGCAGCCTCTTGGCACCAAGGAAAACACCCAGGGAAGCGTGGAGAGAAGTGTAAATGTAAAAAGAGACTAATAAAATAAAAAGCAAGGAGTGAAGGTGGGCCAAGTGCAGCCTTTATCCAGCTGCTTTCCTTGTCTCTGCAGGTTGGGAGCCGCAGGGTGATCCAGTATGGAGCAGCCTTCATGCTCCTCCTTGGAATGGTTGGGAAGTTCAGTGCTCTCTTTGCATCCCTGCCCGACCCTGTGCTGGGGGCTCTTTTCTGCACCCTCTTTGGTAAGATAGGAACTTCACTCCCCTTGTTCGCATCATTCTGTGGTTATATGTGTTCTTCTACCTTGCTTTTGAAGAGAGAGCTGATGCTGTTTGTTTTCTGTGTTAGGGATGATCACAGCTGTGGGTCTGTCCAACCTCCAGTTCATTGATTTAAATTCTTCCCGGAATCTCTTTGTCCTTGGATTTTCCATTTTCTTTGGACTTGTCCTCCCAAGCTATCTCAAACAGAACCCCCTGGTCACAGGTATGTGTGTTCCTGCTCATCTGCGCAAACCTGCCTTTGCCTTCTCCTCCCATGGACTGTACAAAGGGTACAAATCATGGAGAGGTCAGTGGGAATAAAACCAAAGTGTTATGGATAAAAGCTGTAGGCAGAGATGAATTATATGTGTGTTCAGAGGAGAATTAGTTGGGGTGTTGAGACATGAATTAAATGTTTCAGTGGGATACAGCTGAAGTTTTCCTGCTTCCTTTGGGTACTCCCATAGAGCAATGGAAGGAGGCAAATACCAGTTGGGCAGGAAAAAAGACTGGGAGGGTGAATCTGAGTTGTAAGTGATGTTGAAAGACCAAAGCAGAGTTTGGAAGGGAAGGATTTGGGGGGTTGAATATTTTTGTCTCTGCAGACACGTGTTCTGAATGGGAATTTTGGTTGTAATGAACTCCAGACTGTTAATCAAATTGTAGCTCTGGGGAATCCATGGGGAAGGGTTTCTATTACCGTTTTCCCTCTCAGCAGTGGTCATGGCTGTGTGTCATCAGACATGGGCTCTCTGAGGGAATACTGCCCTGCTTTGGGGTTGTTTGGGCTGGTTTTAAAGGGAATATTAACTGACAGCTTTTAGCTGTTGCTGCAGACCCAGATTTAAGGGCATATCTGCCCTACTTTGGGGGGTCAGAAAAGCAGATCATTCAGGCAGAGATGGGTGATGATACATTAATAGAATGTTCTTCCATGAACTGGTGCTGTGAAGTCTTGGCCTTTTAACAGTAAAGGTCTATAAAAAGAATTACTTCAATCCACACCATGTTACATTTTGGACATTTCTTTTTTCCATTTTATAGCTTTCTAATCATAGAAAAAAAATATGTGTATAAAAAAATAGTTTCAATAAGTTGCGTCTGCAGCAGGAACTAAAATGGCATTTTGTGACATTTTTATGAGTTCCTGGACTTACATTTTGGGGAAGAATATTTGGGGAGCTGTGTAAGGTGGAGGTTCTTGTGCATCAGACCCCATGTGGGTTCCAGAGCCCTGTTTGAACAAATCCCTCGTTGAAAGGTTGGACTTGATGATCTCTGCGGTCTTGTCCAACCTCGTTAGTTCTGTGTGTAATTAGCAGCGAGCTTTCCTGTGTGTGAAGCACTGGGATGTTGATGTGCAGAGTAAGAATCACACATTGCTGTCCATGTTTGTCCCTGTTGGTGCAGGAATAGCAGGGATTGATCAGGTCCTGAACGTGCTCCTCACCACAGCCATGTTCGTCGGGGGCTGCGTCGCCTTCATCTTGGACAACACCATCCCAGGTCAGGCTGGCCCATCCCAAACAGCAGCATTCCATGGGCAGGGAGGGCAGGGACACATCCCTGCTCTTGGTGCTCACTCCTCACCCCTGCAGGCATGGTGTTCCCTGGCCGGGTGCAGTTCCCATCCTATCAAACGTGTAAAAGAGCTGATAAAACCCCAACCAGAACAGTCTTCTTCAGGCACAGTACAGCTGTTTGTAAGATCCAAACCTGCTTCCATTCAAGAGGAAAGTTTTATCTCAATATCCTGTTACAAAATAAAACAGATAATATTTTTTTCCCCTCTTGCTGCCTCTCTGAGGAGTTGGGAAGGTTTTCCCAGAGCTTTGCTGAATGTGGTGGCTGAGCCTTGAGCTTTAATTTCTTCTTCTGCCCCCTGCTTTATACCTGTGTGTTCACACACAGAGAGCCATGAATATATATATATATATATATATATATATTAATTTTCCTTTTACTTTGCCTTCCAGGGAGCCCTGAAGAAAGGGGAATAAGGAAATGGAAGAAAGGAGTTGGGAAAGGAAGCAAATCACTGGATGGCATGGAAACGTATGATTTGCCTTTTGGCATGAACTTAATTAAAAAATACAGGTGTTTCAGTTTCCTGCCCATCAGCCCCACCTTCATGGGATACACATGGAAAGGCTTCAGGAAAAGCAGCAACTGCAGGAGTTCAGATGAAGACTCAGAAGCTACAGTATAGCCTTAGCTGAAATTCTATTATCTAGTTGTAGTAAAAGATGTATTTGCAGTTTCTTGCTGATTAAGAAGCATTAAAATATATGTTTTGTATATCTGCATTTAAATTCTGGAACCAGAGCTGAGACTGGATTTAAAAAAAAAAAAAAAAGAAGAACTAATAATAAAAAAAAGCTTTTCCTGTTGTGGGTGGTGGGAGCCAGGTCTGGTGTCTCTGGGGCAAATTCCAGGGATTTTGGGGAAGTTGTAGATACCTGTGCACCTAAATATGTTTATTTTAAATGGGGTTAGGTCCTGGGAAGAGTGTAGGTGCTATTGAGAAACTTTAATTAACTTTAATTTTGATTTTATTGGTGCTGGCATTTGGCTCAGTCACTGCTGGCAATGTTGGTTAGACCAGGAAATCTGGATGGAGGAGGAGGAGGAAAGGGAGAGAAGAAAGGAAAAATATTTACTTCTGACCATGTCAAATCCCACAGGTATTGTTCTTTGCTCAGTGATTTGCACATTCCATATTTTCAGTGCCCTGAAAACCAGAGTCAGTTGGTCCAGGCAAGTCATGAGAGTGTTATTTTGAATCATGCACAATTTCAGTGACACATCCAGTGTTAGGACAGGAAGTTTCTGCACTACCTTTGCCCACCCAAACCAGGGCTGACTTCTGCTGCCTCAGTGCTGTAGGAGCCACTTATTTCACACCACTTCCCATTTTTACACCTTTGCTTTTTCCTGCCTGGGATTCCCCCACCAAACCAGTGCCCAGGATTTCTCCCCAGGGACACGTGGCTGGAGTGTTACAGGGATGGGAAACTTTAACTTCCAGACAGGCCCTGGTGGTTTTTTGGTTTAGTGCCTGTGTCCAGCAAGAGGTTTCCTCGCCAAAAATGCTAATTGAGCAATTAAGCAATTAACCCCTGTATACATGCAGGGAATGCCAGGTGGTTGAAACACTGGCTGGGGTCTGGGCTGGAATTTATGGGATATCAGGAGCCCAAGCAGCTGGTGTTGCATTGCCTCTTCCTTTTGTCCTTATGGGGCTCCTCCAGAAGCTCATTCCTGCTGGGAAGAGGGTTTGGAAAGGCAGAGACACCACACCTGGGGGCCCCACCCACGGGATGGTTTCACGGGTATCGGGTCCAACCAGGGCACCACTCAGAGATTTTTTTTTTTTTTTCCTGGAATAGTCTCAGCTCTGATGTTAATGTGGGTGTTCATGCTCATCATGCCTTCATAATTAACAGTTTTATTCCTGTTTAATGTTCTTACTATTGCAAGTTAGTTTTAGACTTCAGTGTGGCCCCAAAAAAAGCATTTTGAGCTGTGGAGATCATCAGGGAAATGTCGTGTGATGTAATTCCAAGGCCAGTAATGCTCTACGGTGCTTGCGTTTTGTATTCCTGGAAAACCATAACAGTGGATCCTGTAATTCCCTGAGTTATTTATCAGACTTTGACTACTGCACAGGAGCACAGGAACTCTGTTTTCTCTGCTTCCAGGTGAATTTGTTCTGGGTTATTGAAGCATGGAGGGGTTGGGGTGGGGAGGGCAAGGAAGGAGCGTAACGGATCAGTACTGAGTAGTGTAGAGTGGGAATGATTCCGTGGATATTCTCAGCATGCCATGGCTGTTTCCAGACCCTATTTTACCCTGCTTTTTCCATATCCAAGCATGCCTTTGTTCCTGCTTCAGGGAACTTTCAGTAGTTTGCAGTCTCGGTGTCACTTTAGGCTGTCTCAAAGCTGGTCGGAAGAGTTGTTGTGGAGTAGACGAGGTTCGTTTGCCTGTGAAACAAAGTCATTTTTGCTCATTTTTTTTTTTAAAACTTTCCCCTCTCCAGGTAGTGAAGTGTTACATTCCCACATCCACCTGCACACAGTTTGAGTGCAGACACCTCTGATCAGGGGCACGAAGCTTCCAAATTCCCCAACTTCGAAGTGCAACCAAAGATGTGCAGGAGACGTGGGGGAGTGACCAAAAGAAGCATAAAAGGAAAACAAAAGCCACCCGAGGTGGTTGTCCAACCTGAGGGGTCGTGGTGGTGTAAAATGCCAAAGTTGGTTGCCTTGTAAAGGCTGAGAAAGGGAGAAAAAAGCTTTTTGTTTCCACTCAGAGGTGCTGAGCTGCCCTGGGTGGAGGGACAGCCGTGTTCCCAGGCTCCCCCAGCTCCTCTCTAGGTAGCTTTGCTAAACTCAGAGAGACAAGGTGCTGAGAACAGTGTTTGTCTCCTCTCACCCTGGCTGAGGTCGAGCCTTGGGAAGGGGAAGAGAAGCTCCCCTTTCCCTCCCCGAGGCACCTGGAGCCCTCCCAGCCCTGCCAGGCAGAGGAGACACGTTGCTCTTCCTTGTGAGGAGAATAACTTGAGTTTTCCCTGGGTTTATGCAGTTGCAGCAGGTGAATTTTGGACCTTAAATCTTTCCCCCATGGACAGTTTTCCTGGTCACTTTTCCACAACAGTGGCTGCTGTGAAATTCCAGGGCAGCTGGGTGCCCATCCTGAGCTGCTGGAGGTGTGTGGGAGGATTAAGCTGCAGTTTGGAAAAGCCTCACCCACGTGGTGTGCAGTTTGCTGGTTTGTCCAGGTGTAGCCTGACTGTAAATGCAATACTGTATTTTCCTCTCTTTTCTTCCCTGCCTTTCAAACAGCCAAACTCCAACCACCCAGGGAAGGCAACACCTGAGAGGTGAGTTAAGAGGTGATGAGATGTTCCAACCACAAGAGGGAAGGGCAAATATTCATGGTAGAAATATCATTTTGTCATATCAAAGGTGGTATCAGTGTATACAAACAAAGGGGATTTTTGTAACCAATCCTCTCTTGTATTGTTTTTAGGTTAAATTAGGGGATTCTTGCTGACATGTTGAAACACATTTTTCTAAAAGCAAAACACAAATTACAAATTACACCTGTAGAAATTTAGGTTTGGTAGCTGATATTGGAGGGACTTCACCACGTACCTCGCTCCGAAAGTTCCACCTTTAACCCCCCCCCCAAATTTTTTTGCTTTGATGTCTTTTAATACTGACTTGAAATATGACAACTTGGTTTGTACATGAATATATTGCAGTATTTTATTTCCATAGATTAAAAAAAAAATAACATTTCCGCTCAGGACGACGGTGGCGGTTTTCCTGGGAGGGAGTGGGATGAGTGTCATGACAATGTCATGTGATGGTAGAATTTCTTCATTGACGAATCTATAGTGGTTGTTGTGTATACTTTAGTTACCCACATTTGTGTTCCTTCCCCAGAGCTGAAGGGTTTTCTTGTCCTCTCCCCCCGCTGAGCTCTCGGCGCTCAGACCCTCAGTGGGCACCACTGATCCTCCAGAGGGTGGCGCTGGGGTCACTTTGGGGGACAAGCAGCGCCCCAGGCACACGTGGTGTCTGAGCCCCCCACCCAGCCCGAGCTGTGCTTGCCATAACCCAGATCCTGGTGTGTAATAAAACGTGTGTGTGAGACCAGCACGACCTTCACGGTTCTTTTTCTCATGGCTTTCAACCCAAAGCAGCTTTTGTTTCCCTCTTTCTTTGGGTTTTGTGAAGCAGGGGGAGCGGTGGCTCACTGGGTCTCGCAGACTTCTCTGTGTTCTGGGAGCCCTCGGGGTCGAGGAGGCCACGGGTTCCTGGGGATTCCTTGGGCTGCTCCGAGTGTTGGAATCGTGGTGGGAGCCATCCCTAGTGTTCCTGGCTGCTTCCAACTTGCCTGTGGCTGTTGCCATCCTCACCTACAGGTTTCAGAGGGAAATCTCGACTTGCCTTGTGTACTCTGGCTTCTCCTCCACCTTTCCAGGTCAATCATCTTGCTGCCAGTCCAAATTATGGTATTTGTTCATAACAACCTTTGGCGTAACAAACTATTGACTGTTCTTAGGCAGTGGGGATAAATTTGGGGGTTCCATGACTTTTTGTGACTGACTTTGGCTGTAAAACTTTCTTGGTTGAACAGCAAGAGTTTATTGGGGGGGAGGGTTGTTTGATTTTTTTCTTTGTTGTTATTGTTGTTCCAAGATGTGTAATTCTTTCATGGAGGTTTGTTTTTTAAAAAAAATTTCATGTTTCGGTTGGTTTGTTTGGGTTTTTTTCCTAACATTGCTTCATTAAACGACTAAATATTTAAAAATGTAATATTTGGACCAGATGTTGTGAATAATAGTAGATAAAGCTATTTTATTCTGTATTTTTAAAGCTGTTCAGTATAAATAAACGCGGGCATAGATGCAAGGTGGCAGTGTGGTGTTAACAGTTCCTGGTAAACACCCCCTTTGATGGAGAGTTGTGGGGTTAGAGAATCCTGGGATGGTTTGGGTTGGGAAAGACCTCAAAGCCCATCCAGTGCCACCCCTGCCCTGGGCAGGGACACCTCCCACTGTCCCAGGCTGTCCCTTGGACACTCCCAGGGATGGGGCAGCCACAGCTTCTCTGGGAATCCCAGCCCAGCCTCTCCCCACCCTCCCAGCCAAGAATTCCTTCCCAACATCCCATCACAATCTCCACTTTTTCCAGTGGGAAGCCATTCCCTGTGTCCTGTCCCTCCATCCCTTGTCCCAAAACACCAGGTCTGGGATCAAAGCCAGTGGAGCAGCTGTGGGACCAGGGAAAGGGATTTCTCATCACTCCAGGTTTGGGTCTGTGATGAAAACCTCTCTGATCTTAATCCTGACTAATCCCCTGTGCTGCTGGGTCAGAGCTCAGGGAATAGTTGTGTTTGCTCCTGTGTCTTGCCCAAATCAACGTTCAGCATCCACCCAAAAAGGACTTCATTGGTCTCAGGCAGAATCTCAAAATTGGAGGGTTTTCAGAGTGACTGAAACATCCCAAACAGGGACAGTGACTGTGTGTCAAGGAAACAGTTCAGGTACAAGGAATGGCTTTTCCAGAGCAACTTCTCTTCCCATCTGGTTCCCAGAGGCTCCGTAACAGCTCCCAGATGCTCCTACACAGATCCAAGTGTGTAACACTGTTTGGTATTTACTGACAATCAGCTCGGGGGGCTGAAAGCTGAATTAATGGGAAGCTGCCAAGGTAGGAGAGAAGGGAGTTCAGATATTTGCTCAGTCTGGGGGGAAATAATTGAATTTCAGAAAATTCTGGAGCAGGAGCTTTATGCTGGGGCCTGTCTGAGGTCCTTGATGGGAGCAAATCCACCCAAGCCAATGGTTTAAAGGGCATCAGCTGCATTCCCTATGTGGCATTTGGCACAGAAATTCGGGATTCAACCTGCAGAACAACAGTAACTTCCCTGTTTGCCTTTTCCTGGGAGACTTTCAGCAGCCTGGAGGGATGCTCAGGCTCTGGAGGGGTGGAAGTTTTTTGGTCTCCTTCCACGTGGATTTGGATCCTGGTGGATGTGTGCTCACAGTGCTGTGTGGATAAGGAGGCACCAGCAGCTTCTCACACCACAGGGTGTCCACACAGCAGGAAGGGGACAAATTCCTTACATTTGGAGGGTAAATCCCTCCACCAGTCTCAAACCTCCGTGGCAAAATCAGGATTTAACCCCAATTCTGCAGCCAAACTCCCCCCAGGCAGGTGCCCACACCCAACCCTCCGTTTATTTTTATTTTCCCTCTCTCCATTTGCACCCACCCCTCGAGCTGGGGGTCAGGAAAAGCTTCTCTTTGGGGTGAAATCCCTGGGGTTTGGGGCCAGCTCTGCTCTGTTGTGAGCCTCTGATCACAAAGGGCCTCTGATCCCAGGCAGCCCCGAGATGCTGCTGGAATCTCAATCCCCAGCAGCCCGGCTCGCTTTCGCCGAGTCAGTGCTTCCCAAGCCAGATGGCTCCTCCAGAACTTCTCATATTTTACACACAAATCCAAGAAAACAGAAGGGAAAAAAGGCCCGATTGCAGCCCGTGCCTGCAGAGACGCCTGTTTGGCTGAAGCAGCTGCTTAGATTATTTCTTTGTTTTGGGATTTTTTTTCCCCGTCGTGTGGGCTGTTTCTAGGCAAATTCCTTCAAAAGAAAAAAGCCCAGAGAAGCCACACAGCACTGGGAAAGGTCAGGAGCAGACAAAGGAGGAGGGACACGGCTGCTGCTCCTCTGGAATACTGAACATCCCCCAGACTCTCCCGAAGTGTCCCTGTGGTGGAGGTGGACGGGCAGGATGGGAGCCCCATCCTGGGAATGCTGAGCGCTGGTTCGGAGGTAACTGTGACCCCCCCCAGCTGCAACAGCTGCTTCCAGGCAGATTTTATTTTAGTTTATTTCCTCCTCAATTCCCTTTCCGGGGGCGGTTTTGGATCCAGGTGGGATCCCACGGCCGTGGTCGGGCACCAGCCCAAGGTCCTGTGGCTCCGTCCCGACGGCAGAACAGCCAAGTGATGCCTGCCTGGCTCTGGCACTGCATATCCCGGGATTTGGGGCATTTTAAGGCAGAAAAAAACACTTTAGCCTCTGTGATACAGCCCACAAGGCTCCCTCTGGGAATTCTGCATAGAGCTGGAGCTGATTATAAGAGCATTTTCAGCCTGGATGCGTGGGATGGGGATTAATTTGGAATCCTGCTCCTGGCAGCAAGGAAGGAGCATCCTTTGGGATTTTGGCCCTTGCACCGAGGGTGGAACATCCTTTGGGATCCTGCTCCTGGGGTGCAACCCAGGCGCCAGAAACGGTGTCCTTTGAGAACGCAGAGCCGGAATCAGGGATGCGAGACGGAGCATCCTTCGGGAACCCGGTCCGGGATGGGATAAACTGAGCGCCTGAGGCGGGGCATCCTTTGGGATCCCCGGTCCCGGCACCCAGGAAGGGATCCCGGAGCCGGGACGTCCCTTGGGATGCGGGTCCGGGACGACCCCGGGAGCGGGAGGGGGGGTGTCCCCCGCGGCCCCGCCCAGCCCGGCCCCGCCCAGGGGCGGCCCCGCGGGGACACGGCTGCGGAGCGGCACCGGCACCGGGTGAGTGCGGCCGGGCTGGGGCGACCCCATCCCCATTCCCATCCCCATCCCCATCCCGGTCTCCATCCCCATCCCGGTCTCCATCCCCATCCCGGTCTCCATCCCCATCCCCGTCCCGCGGGGAGCGGTCCCGGGGCTGAGGAGCCGCGGCCGCCGCGAGCGGAGGAGGCGAAACCCGCGCCGAGCCCCGAGAACGGGGGGTGTCCGTCCCCCAAAGCCCGGGGTGACCCCCCCCNCCACTCGGGGAGCCCGATCCGCTGAGCGTGGCCGGGGGTCCCGTCGCTCGGCCCCGAGGGCCCCCCCGGCCCGATGGCACCGCCGGCTCCGCCGCCCCTCAGCGCTCCCCTCCTTCCCCCTTTCCCCTTCCAGGACGGAGCGATTGGGCTGGAGAACAATAGCGGCGCTGGAAAACAATGGAGCTGCCGCACCTTGGCGCTTAGGGATGCGGGCAGGACGCGGGG
This sequence comes from Serilophus lunatus, assembly GCA_013399895.1. NCBI lineage: Eukaryota > Metazoa > Chordata > Aves > Passeriformes > Eurylaimidae > Serilophus > Serilophus lunatus. The sequence goes on from VXBA01005114.1 coordinate 62,442, forward strand.
AAGGGATCTCAGCCCAGGAGTAGCGCCCGGGCCGGAGCCACCGACAGCGGCAAAGGATCAGCCGGGACGGGGTGAGCGCTCGGCCGTGTCGTGTCCCGTCGCATCCCATCGTATCCCACCGTATCCCGTCGTTCTCGCTCAGCAAAACCCGGTGGAGGCTCCCGGGAGGACCCGCCGCCTTCGGATGATGCTTTGGGATCGATGGCAGCGGGATCGAAGCGCCCTTGGGCCGGTTAAAAGCCGCCCCGGGCTGCGGGGTTTGTGCAGGAGGGAACATCGTGACCTCCCCGGGGGAGAGGGATATTCCCACAATGCCCCGCACGGCCGGGGGAGCCTGGGCTGCTCCAAACCCGCCCCAGCGGGATCCGCCGGGAATGCTGCCAAAGCTCCCGGGCGCTGCGGGAGGGGACGGAGAGAGCAACCCCCCCCCTCGAAATGCCAGTTTCTTTGCAGGAGCCGGGAAGAACATCCCCCTCCTGCTGAAAACACAATATTGGGGTGTTTTTTTCCTACTTTTGCCCTTGTTTTGTTGTTGTGTTTGAGTTGTGCATCTCCCCAGGAGCTCGGCAGAAGGGAGAGGAGCTGCGGGCATGGCCAGGCTCCTCCTGTCCTGTGGGGATGCAGGGAAGGGCTTCGGGAGGTTATTTTAGGGAGGGAATAGGGCTGGGGTCCGTGGGGTCCATCAGGCCGGTGCTGGGAGGCACAGAGGGCTGAAACCCTCCTGCCACGGGGGCAGGGCTTTGATTTGATCTATTGGTGTTTCAAAAGCACTTTGTGAGGCCTCAGCAAAGGCTCAGCCCGGGCAGGGCACGGAGGAAATGCGTCAGCTCAGAGCGGGGAAACTGAGGCACAGCAGGGCCGGGAAACAGAGACGGGGCCGAGCTGCCCCCGGGGCTGGAAGTTGGGCAACTTACACTTTGCCAGCCCTTCAGTTTGGGGGGTTTCCAGCCTTTTGCCAAAGCCAGGGTGGAATGCTGGGGGTTCAGCAGGGGCTGGTCCCTGCTTGGGTCTCCTCTCCCCTCCACCCACCGCCTGGTGCTTCTCGAGACCCAAAAAAGGAAGAATTTGCCCCTTTCCTGCTGCTGGGAGGGGATGTGATGACGGAGGCGAAGGTGGCAGCGCCGGGGCGTAAACAGGAAACAGGACTCCTCAGTCAGGAGGATGAACCTGCATTTTGGAGCTCCCTTCCAGCCCAAAACGAGCCTTCTTTTGGCTGCACTTCACCCCCCATGTCCCCTTTGAGGGAACTGGGGCTTTGGCTTCCCCCCTTTGCATCCCTGCGGTGCTCTGGATGCCAAAGGCTCCACCCTGGGCTCTGCTGCTCTTAGGGGGCTTTTTCAACCACTTTGATTGTTTTGGTTTTTTTTTTTCAGCAGCTTTGGTATTTTTGGCACCGTTTTTTGCATGTGCCAAGAGCTGTGTCCTTTAATCCTCCTGGGACATCCCCTGAGCTTTGCCATCCGCTCTCAGGGGACACCCACAAGTGAGATGCTCATTCCTGCACCGAACCTGGGGCCCCACAGGCTGCACTGACATTTATCCCCAAACCACAATGCTGGGTGTAAAACCCCTCCCAATTTAATTTTTAGAGAATTATTGCTGGGTTAATTCCCTGGGGATGGAGGGATGCAGGAGAGGCAGCTGCCAGGCACGGGAGGAGGGTTTTGCCAGGTTTTTCTGGGTTTTCCTGGGTTTTCCTGGGATGCTCTCACAGCTCCTCAGGAAACCCAAAGCTTTGTCAGCTCTTCCGTTGCTCTGCACGATTTTTCGGGGCTGAGTTTCTCAAGTTTCTCTTCTGCTTTTTCTCCAGGGCTGGGGCAGCTTCCTGCCCTTCCCCTCCTGCTCCACCTCCAACGTGGCCTTTGCAGCCTCTCCTGGGGTTCCAAACATGTCACAGAAATAGTTTTGCTGTTGCCAAACTTTTATTTGCTGGGATTTATCCCGACCCTGCTGGTTTTAGGGGCAGGTTCATCCTCTGACACAGGTTTTACCCCCCAGCATTGGCTGAGTCATTTCTCTGCCTGGATTTGTTGTGGGATTGGGTGTTTTTCTTGCAGGAAAAGGGGTTTGTTTCTCAGGGGACTGGGAGGAAGCATATGGGGATGTGGGAGGTGGAAGGACACGGTGGTTTGCAGAGTAAATGCTTTTTTCTTGCCTCAGTTTCTCTTTTGGGACAAAGGGAGGGAGGGAGAGACCCTGGAAAAATGCAATCCTGCCTGTGGGATAGCTGGCACAAATATCCAAGGAAAAGCACGACCTGAGAAGCCCTTTTTAATCATCCAAAACCACCCCAATGCTGCATTTCAAGGTCTCTCCAGTGCCTGATTTCCAAAGTGCTCCAAGTCCATGAGCACTCCAAGGGCTTCACCCCAAATCCCATTTTGATTCCACTTCATTGCATCCAAAAATCACACTGGAGATCTAAGCCAGGGCCAGTCCCAAGCTGGGATTTTTGGGGGACTTTCCAAGTGTTTTGCACAAGAGCAGTGGAGCTGTTTTGGCTCAAAAGTCCACCACTAAAGAGCTGAAGGACCAGCCTTTCCTTGGAAAACCATCCCTCGTGTCCCCCCATCCCGGGTTTGGGATGCCCAAGGAAGCAGCAGCTGGGCCCAAAATCTGTATAATGAAATAACAGCAAAATTATTGGAGAAAAGGAGCAATTCCCATTTCTTCCCCTCCCACCTCCCAGCCTGACATCACTGGGACACCCGTGGATGCTCCAAATGCAAATTCAGCGAAAGCCAATCTCCACTGGGATTAAATTTTCAGTGAGCTGGAGGCTCCTCTCCCTTATCTGATCTCCCTCCTTTTCTCAGCCCTGGTCCTGGAGGAGCCACATCCAACTCAACCCCCAGCTGGAGCCTTTTCCCAAGAGCTGTTCCCAGCCCCAGGGGGGGTTATTTTCTCCTGGGTGCCCATGGGTGGGTGGCAGGGNCTGGGGAGTTGTTTGCGATATTCCAGGGGCAATATGGGTAATACATGAGTTGTAGTGTTATGTGTATAAAATTATAGATAATGTGTAATATACAATTAATATATAGCACATTCTGTATAATCAGTAATATATAATTAATAATGTATGACAGCATGGAATGGATAATAATATATAACATTATTATTATTATTATTATATTATACAAGATATAACCATTTATAACATATAACAATGTATAATATTATAAACACAATATATAATACATAATATATATTATCTATGACCTATAATATTTTGTATTCCTTCAAGCTGCAAGGATGGGAGTGACCCTTGGGTTTACCTCAGTTCAGCTGGATTTGGAAAGAAAAAGCCATTCTGGGGCAAAAAACCCTTATAAAATTAATTTTTCTCTTCCCTTTCGCCTTTATTTTTACTTTCATCATTTATTTGCCACTGGAACAAGGCTCAGACTTTGGTGTTGAGCTCGAGGCTGGGCTCTGGAGCCGGGAGAATCCAGCCTGGGATAACTTGTGACTCCACATGATCCCAGGGCCATGAAAATGGGTTTGTTTTTCAGCCTTGTGACCAAGCCCTGAGAGGTTTCCTTCCTTGTCTCTGGGAGATTTATGGGGACCACGGTCCCAAAAGCTTCTCCCCATGATTGTGGGTTGAACCCACAGCAAACACCTTCAGCAGGGCAGGTCTGGAGGTGGAAAAAGACCCGAATTTGCCTCAGATGAAGCTGGGTTTGGGTCCCCAGCAGGTTCTTCCCTCAGGGAAGCAATTCCTGCTTTATCCCAGATCCCAGGATTTCCCCTCCCCAGCCAGCTCAGGGGGCCCTGAGTGGTGCCTGCAGCATCTCCTCTTGTTCCCCCAAACCTCTTCTCAGCATCCTTCCCGTTTTTCCCCGCCAGGAATGAGCTGCTCTTGCACTTGAAGACCTACAACATCTACTATGAAGGGCAAAATCTGCAGCTGCGGCACCGGGAGGTGAGAACTGCCCAGGCAGGGGCAAAACCAGGGGGCTTGGGCTTCCTGCAGCCTTGGAGAACCACAGAATCATGGAAAGGGTTGGGCTGGAAGGGAACTTGGAGCTCTTCTCATTCCACACCTCCCACTAGACCCAGCTGCCCCAAACCCAGTCCAGCCTGGCCTTGGATCTTCACAGAATCACATCTTGTCTCTAAACTGGAGAGACTGGAGTGGTTTGGGCTGGAAGGGATCTTAAAGTGCACGAATTCCAACCCTGTCTTCCTGGGGGTGTGTTTTGGGATGCAGGAGGAAGGGGAGCTCATCGTGGAGGGGCTGCTGAACATCTCCTGGGGGCTGCGGCGCCCCATCCGCCTCCAGATGCAGGACGACAACCAGCGCCTCCGCCCCCCGCCCTCCTCCTCCTCCTGGCACTCAGGCTGCAACCTGGGGGCCCACGGGTGAGTGGGGAGGGGGGGACACCCCCAAAACCACCCCAGGGCAGTCAGGCTTTGCTGCTTCACCCCCAGCTGCTGCCTCGGGGGTTTTTTTGTCCGACGGGAAACGCCCCCAAGGAGCCAAGTCTGGGATGGAGGAGTGGGGGGGTCATGTGGAAAGAGCCTCTCCCTGGGCAGAGATCACCCATCTTTTACACCCCACTGTTTGCAAAGATCCCCCTCTTCTGCAATCCCCCTCCTTTTAGCAGAATTTCCCCTTTGAGAACCCCCCCTTTTGCTACGGCCCCTCCTCTGCCCTTGGCAGAAACCCCCCTTTCTGCAAAGACCTCCCTGTTTTGGTGGAAACCCCTTTTTGCAGCTGAGCTGTGACCCTACAGGGATGGTTCCCTGCCAATCCACGGGGAGAAGAGGCTGGAAACAGCGCGGGGCAGATTCCCTGGATTCTCCATCCCCCTGCAGTCCCCCCCTGACCATCCTCCCCTTTGTCCATCTCCAGGTCCGTGCTGAAGCCCAGCACTCTGCCGGACATCCAGGGCACGGATGCAGAGGCCACACCCAACACAGAGGCTCCCAGGAATGGCACAGGTGAGCTGGGCTTGGATCCTCCTGGATTTGGATCCTCCTGGATTTGGATCCTCCTGGATTTGGACCCACCTGGATTTGTCCAGGGGCTGGGGAGCAGCTGCCTCGTGCTCCAGGTTTATTGGAGAAAATACAAACCAGGCTTGTTTTTAACCCCAGGCTCCGTTTCCCATCCTGCTCCAGGTTCCTTTAGGCCACTTCCAAAGCACCTTTATTTAATTTATTTGTTCTTAGCCATCAATGGCCTGAAAATGGATGATCTTAAAGCTCTTTCCCAACCTAATTGATTCCACAGTTCCCAAGGGTTTGTGCTCGGGGAAGGGGCTGCAGAGAAAGAAACAGGGGGATGGAGCCAGGAGCCTCCTGGGATCCCAGGGAAAAGGATGTTGGTGCTTCCCCTTCCCGGAGGCTCCTCTTTTCGGGCAGAAGAATGGGCTCATTGGGAAGCGCCGTTGCCATGGGAAGACAACAGAGCTGCAAAGTGTTTGTCCCTCCCTGGTTTCTCCTCTGTGGAGGGGGAAGAGCCCGGGTTCATTAACCCCTTGTTCTGAGGAACGGGACACAAGCTGTCCCACTGGGAATTCCCATGGGAAAAACCTGCTTTAGGCACTTTCCTCCCTCAGTCAGGGCACTCTGTAGCTGTTCTGGGGTTTGGGGGGTGATTTTTGGCAGGTGGCAGAGAAGAACCAGCTCAGCCTTTTGGCTTTGGGAAGCTCCTCCATGTCCCAGCTCAGGGAGGAGCTGAGCCCTTGCAAACCTCATTGATCCAGGATCCTTTTTCTTTTTGATCTTCCTACTCATGAAACTTTCCCCCCTTAATTCCTGGATGATCCTTATCCCACACCACCCCACTGCAATTCCCCAGCAGCTCTCTCAGCCTTAGGACATTAATCCTCTGCCAACACCTAAGGAAAAAAGCCTTTTAGTACATTTTTCCCTAAAATCCAGTAAAAGCTCAGCTCCTAACACGCATTCCCAGCTCCTGGGGAGTGCTTAGTCACCGTGTGTGCATCTGGAGCAGCACATCCCAGAGATTTTTCCTTGCTGCAGACATGCTTTGAATTAAAACATCCAAAGCTGGAGCCCGAGAGGTTCATTAAAAATGGATGAAGAGCTGGTTTATAATAATCTGGATCCAGGCCAGTTTTCATGCAGAGATCTGAGGCACTGCCCTCGTTTGCCTGTTCTCATTAAAGGGAAGGAGGAGGAAAAAAAAAAAGAAAGTTAAATTATGGAAAAGCCAGTGAAGATGCTCGAGGTTTTATGCAGGTGGATTTGGGCAGTTCATTCTGAACTGATCACCCCCTTCTGGAGCTGGGAGAGATCACACCAGTTGCTTGTAGGGCTGGTTCCTTGGGGGGGAGGGGGATTTCTGCATCCATGAGGGGACTCCCCAAAGCAGGAAGATTCCGGGATCAGATTCAGGGGCTGGAGGAGAAGAAACCAGTTGCTGTGGTTGAAACTGGGAGGTGAGACGTGCGCTGGGAAGTTCGTAGGGCTGGTTCCCGGGGGCGGGAGGGGGATTGCTGCATCCACCCAGCAGAGGATTGCGGAGGGACCCCCGTGCCTCTGGGGCCACGGAGCCTCGGGAGTGGGAAGGCGCTCCCAGCGCCGACAATCCCGTTCTCCCGGCGCCGCGGGGGTGTCCCCCGTCCGTGTCGCTGTCCCTGTCCCCCCGTCCCTGTCGCTGTCCCCCC
>VXBA01005114.1:82521-100556 GCA_013399895.1 Serilophus lunatus
CCCCGTGTCCCCCCCACTCACCGGCCCGGAGCTGCTCCCTGCCCGGCCCGAGGTGATTCAGCCTCGCCGGGCGCCGGGAAGGAATAAATAGAGAGAGGGAGGAGCTGGAGGGGCGGCCAAGCCCTGCCCGGAGCCGGCCCCTTTCTGCGGGAATCCCCCCGAGCATCCCCCGAAGGGGGGCTCGCCCCAAACCCGCAATGAAGGGCTCACCCCAAACCCACAAGGGGGGCTCACCCCAAATCTGCAATGAAGGGCTCTCCCCAAACCCCCAAGGGGAGCTCACCCCAAACCACAATGAGGGGCTCACCCCAAACCCCCAAAAAGGGGCTCACCCCAAACCCCCAAAGGGGAGCTCACCCCAAACCCCAAGGGGGGCTCACCCCAAACCACAGACTGCCCAGGGCAGCAGCGCCGGTGGCACAAGGGAGAGGCTGGAAAATCGAGGCACTGGGGTGGTTTATTGGAGCAATATCAGGGATCAGGGGCTGGTTTGGGGACCTTGGGAAACCACAGAGCTTGGGTTTTCCACTGAAGAAATGCCAGGGTTTGGGGCTGGGTTGGAAATTTGGAAAATTGCAGAGCTTGGCTGGTTTATTGAAGGGTATCAGCGGGATCAGCAGGATTTGGAGGTGGTTTGGGAATCTCATGGTCGATGCTCTGGGAGAGAAAAGGATGCTTTCAGCAGCTGCTGGCGGCAGATCCAAAGCCATTATCCGTTTTCTATTATCCTGAGGCACAGGGAGCTGTTCTGTGGGTTAATGGGGAGGAAATAAAACAGGCTCAGCCCTATGGGAGAAAGGAGGAATCTGCTTTCGGAGTTTGCCTCGCTCCTACAGTCGAGGTATCCTGGCATCTAATGGCAGCAAAAGCCACAGAAGGCAATTAAAAATTCCCTGGGATGCTCATGGCAAAGTGGGGCCTTATTGGAGGGTGAGAATATATGGCTGGAATATAGAGAGACCTGAAAAGGAGGGCGGGGACTTTCCCCGTTCTTTAGGCTTAGGATGGGTTTTAAAAAACAGTTTGAGCCCAGAGAAACCCAGGATGGTCGGGTGGTGGTTTGGAGGTGCAAACAAAGCTGGAAATTAATTAATTTGCATCGAGCCTGGGCTATCCTGGGGAGATTCTGCCCCTCTGTGAGACCCCACCTGCAGAGCTGCTCCAGTTCTGGAATTCCCAGCAGCAGAAGGACGTGGAGCTGCTGGAGACAGCCCAGAGGAGCCACAGGGATGCTCCAAGGGCTGGAGCCAGGCTGGGAGAGCTGGGAATGTCCAGCTGGAGAAGGGAAGGATCCAGGGAGGCCTTGGAGCCCCTTCCAGAGCCTAAAGAGGCTCCCAGAGCTGGAGAGGGGCTGGGGACAAGGGCTGGAGGGACAGGACACAGGGAATGGCTTCCCAGTGGAGATTGAGATGGGACATTGGGGAGGAATTCCTGGCTGGGAGGGCAGTGAGGGGCTGGGCTGGGATTCCCAGAGGAGCTGTGGCTGCCCCATCCCTGGGAGAGTAGGAACAGTGGGACAGTGGGAGGTGTCCCTGCCCAGGGCAGGGGTGGCACTGGATGGGCTTTAAGGTCCCTTCCAGCCCAAACCATTCCTGGATTTGATGATTTTAACACATGATGCAGCCAAAGCCCTCCTGGGCCCAAAACAGCTGGGCCAGGAACATCCACCCCAGCAACATTCCCAGCCCTGGACCCCGGAGCACATCTGGATTTAAAGAGGATTTCCCCTGATGTTCCAGTCCTTGTTTATCCATCTGGCTAAATTATGTAAAAACCCCAAACATTACAGTAATTTCTGTCTGGCAGAGAAATGGGCTGTGCCAGGAGCTTGGGCTGTGCTGGGAAAACAGGGGTATTGATTTCTGCAGGAGAAAATTAAATTACAGGGCAGGATTATGGTGGATGTGTCTGTCAGAGCTCTTTCCAACAGGAGAAAAATTGCTCCGTGTGTGAATGCACAGATGGCTCCTGATTCCCTGATTTGGGTTCGAATTCTCTCCCCTGGGTTGTCTAAAATCACAGGCTGGGAAAAGAAAGAAAGAAACACAGCATCAGGAATGAGAGGGTTGGGATGAACCCATCCATGGCTTCTTAAAAAATCAGGATTTTTCCATAATAAAATATTTTGAAGGAAGTTCTGGTCTGGTTTGGGGAAAGATCTCAGAGCAGGAGCAACCTCTGGACTAGGAGTTAATATTTCATTTCTCGTGGAAGTCACCAGAGTTAAACCCAGCCCTCCCAGTGTGTCCTTGGCATCTCTTTAGTGGAGCCACGTGGGTTTTTAGCATCTCAGAGTAAAATTTCTCTCAGGTTCAGGGCAGGAGCTGCATCGATCTGCACTGGAGGTTTGGCCCTTCTTCATCCTCAGGGGATGGTGGGGATGATACAACAGGCTCTGGGCCAGGCAAAAAATGATTAATGGGGTGAGTTCTTCTCATAAGGGCTGGAAAACACTGGCTTTGGTTTGATGGTGAGCTGGGGAAGGGGGTGGCTTCACCTTCTTCGCTGCTCCTCATCGATTTGGGGTTATTTTCTATTGCTGTGATTCAGGCAGAATGCTTTTATTCACAGAACTCTGGGCTTGCTTAGGGAAGTAGCTGCAGCCTGTGAGAGTTTGTGAGGGATTTCCCGGGGTTTTGGGGGTAACCTGGTGGGGTTTGGAGGGAGGGAGGGAGTCCCACAGTGTGTCCCCATCCTGCTGTCACTGCCTGGAGCCAGGAAAAGATCTGGGCTCGAGCTCATCCCATCTCAAACCCCCCTTAATTCATCCAGAAACCCCTTTAAACCCTCCAAATGCAAAAATAAATAGGAAAAGGTGCTGTGTTTGAAGGATAATTGAATATATTTTGCAGAACTTGATTTATTTTACTGTTCTCACCATGGAATAGTCTCTTTTAAGTAAAAATCCCTGGATTTTTCTTGGGAGACAGATGCCTCTGTAATGTTTGGCTCCTGCCTGGGTGAGAGCAGAGAAAATGCAATGTGGGGACTGAATGGGGGGGATGGCAACACAGGGAAGGAAAACACACAATGGCTTTCCTCCTTTGTCCCTGACATCCTTAATTTTTCCTGGTAAGTGTAAAAAAAATAAAATAAAGTGACTAAAAAAGGATAAAAGGCGCCCAAGGCCAGGCCTGGGATAGTGGGAGGTGCCCATGGCAGGGAGGGTAAAAAAAAGAGGAACTTCAAGGTCCCTTCCAACCCAAACCATTCCATGATTCTGTGACTACATAAATCCTTTTCCATGGATGGAAACAGGTCAGGAAAAGGGAAAAAAAAACCCTGTCAGGAGCAGGACAGCAAATGCACTCCTTTGCAGAATATCCCTGATTACGCAACTGGGTTGAGAGGAGGAGAAGTCTCAGCAATCCCCTGATCCCAGAGACACGTAAGGGCACGAGGAATGTGCCAGGGGAGGAAGCACAGAGGGGGGAAAAGGCCCATCCAAGCCAAACTTTCCAGCTCCTGCTGCTGCCAGGAGGGGTTTCCTCCTCGGCCACGGGGAGCTGTGCTGCCAGGGCAAGGAGCACACGGAAAAAAGGCATCAGCGTGTGGCTCTGTGGTCGAGGAGGCTCTTTGTGATGCCCGGGGAGGAGTCTGTCCCTTCCCCGTGGACCTGCTCCCCCAGCACTGATGTCATGTGGGAGCTGCTGTGACTCAGAGGGAGCAGGATCCTGCTGTGGGAGGCTCCGGGGGGGCTGGCAAAGGTGCATTGGGGGGGGGAAGGAGCAGATCCAGCAAAGCTTTTCCCTGGTGTGCTCCAGAGACCAGTCCAGAGCCTTGGGGAAGCAGATGAGCCAATTCATTTATTTTTAATTTCTCTTCCTTGGGAGTGGCAAATGGAATCTGAGATCCTGGAGGCTGCAAACACTCTCCTGCTCTTCAGTGTTGGACAGTGTCCTAAAAAGGCTCTAAGTGCCCACCCACGGGGTTCTAAGTGTTTATCCACAGGGGTTCAAGATGTTCATCCACGGGGCTATAGGTGCTCATCCACCAGGTTATAAATGCCCATCCCTGGGGTTCAAAATGCCCATCCCTGGGGTTCAAAATGCCCATCCCTGGGGTTCAAAATGCCCATCCCTGGGGTTATAAATGTCCATCCAGCTGCCACAAGCTGATTAGGGCTGTGACAACCTCTGCTCGTGGGCTCGCTGCTATTCCAGGCAGGAAAGCTCCTTATGGATGGGAGGGCCCCTCCCCTTCCCTCCCGGACACAGGTTGGTGCCTTCCCAGGCTTTGGGATACAACCTGCACGGATACAGCTCCCAGAAATGTGCCTTTGGCCCCTCCCAGGCTCGGCAGCGTCACCTGGGTGCAAGAAGGCAGAAGAGCAGCTTTTGTTAGAGAAAATAAATAAAATTATAAAATAAAATAAAACTAAATAAAATAAAATATAAAATAAAATATAAAATAAAATATAAAATAAAATATAAAATAAAATATAAAATAAAATATAAAATAAAATATAAAATAAAATATAAAATAAAATATAAAATAAAATATAAAATAAAATGCTTATTTGGAAATAATTTTTCGTTTTGGAATTAAAAAAAAAACCCAATAAAGTTTCTTTGAAGGGGGGGAAAAATTAAGTGTGGATATTTGAGCCTTCATTAATTCATGGGAGATGGGAGGAGTCAGTCCCGCTTGCTGGAGAAGATGTTTGATGTTTGGCCCAGACTCAGCCCAGAGGCTGAGTTAAACCCAGCCTTCCCCAGTGCCTCGGGAGCAGGACACGAACAATCCCGGCTGTGTCTGGGGAGGGCCACAACCCTCCCAGGAACGGGCTCCTTCTGTCCCTCAGCCTCAATAAACCCTCTGTTTCTCGGCCAGGGCAGCGTTTGAGCTCTTTTAAAACACAATGTTCCCCTCAAAGCTCCCGCAGTGCAGCTTCCCCCAGCAGCGGCTCCGGGTCCCTCCTGCGCTCTGCCGGGAGCAGGGGCTCTGCCCCCCCGGCAGCTCCGCCGTCCCTCCCGCTTATTTTGAACTTCAATCCCCTGGCCGGGCTCAGAGCCACTTGTCGGGGCTGAGGTCACCCCCTAAAAATAACCCTGGGCACACCCAGGGCACTGCCGCTTCCATGGCTTTGGCATCGCCCAGCCCTGCCAGCTCCAATCCCGCCCGGAATTTCGGTAGGAGCCTCTGGGCACGCGGGAAAGGAGCATTTCAATGCTGGATTTCCCCGAAGTGGAGCCACGGGGCAGGAGCATCTTTTTTCTTTGGAGGGGTGGTGGGTGCAGGGATAACATCCCTGTGGATTCCTGGCAGCAGAAATCAGTTTTCCCAGCAGGAAAAGGAGCTGTGGGTGAGTTGGAGGAAGCTGAGCCCCCTGAAATACAGACAACTACTTCATTTTTAGTTTAAAAATTAATTTGTCTCAAGCAAGAGGCCGAAACAAGGACCAGGTTGGAGATGGAGAAACTTTTCTTTGAGTATATTTAGAATTAAAATGTAAACTATTTTCAGAATCATGTTTTTCTTTTATACACCTAATTTTGCAACCAGGTCTTTGCCTTGTTTATTCACCTGAGAACAAAACAAGCTTTTGCCTGCCCTGACCTGCTTTCTAACTCACATGCTCAATGAGGATGAGATGATTAAACCCAAGTCACTCAGAAGATAGTCATGTAAATCCTCTTAGCTGAGCTGGGCAGGATGTTTCCACTCAGATTTTCCCCTCTCCCTCCATGGAAAAGGTTCCCAGAGCTGGGGTTTTATGGGGCTTCACCCCCTTTTGCTCTGGGTGCAAATGAGAATAAGCAGAGACAAACTGGGCTTGGGAAACGTGTGTCCAGGGGGGAATCAGGCCACGGTTTTAGGATCTATTACATCTATTGCTAAATTTATTTTTAGGATTTTTTTTAAATCACCCATTGTGCTTTACTTTCCCCCAAAACAACACTTCCAGTTCTTGTGCTTCATGGAGGTACCAAAGAGACCTTTACACACCCAATATCCTGGCACTATATGTCAAATGCCTTTTTCATCTTGGGAGGGGAGCTGCTGCTGGGGAGAAGCTTTGCCATTGCCTGTGTGGGGGCAGGAACAAGCCAACAGTCCCTGTCTGGCAGGAGGAAAAGCCCAGGGAGAGCCTGTGCTGCTCTGGAGATGCTCGAGATGCTCCTGTGGGGTTGCCATGGGCACGATGCTCGTCTCCATGGCTACCAGAGGGGCCGGCAGGGATGCAGGGATGGTGCTGGCAGCTGAAATGCTGCACGTTCCCTCCCAGCTGGTGCAAATAACTAATGCCTGGAGCCATCCAAGGGGGTTGTTGCCAGGGCTGGAGCTTGGAGGCAGCTGAGATTCCAGGTGATTTTATGCAGGGGAAGCTGATGTGCAGCGTCACCCCTGAGGTGATTCCATGGTGGATTCCCTGGGGATCCAAGTGTGAGGAGCTCAGAGGAGGCTCAGGTGGTTTTACTCACCCTCAAGCCAACGTGATTGAAAATCCCAGGTACTATTCCTGCTTCTGAGCCAAGATCACGAGGTGGGAATGGCTGCCCTGAGAATAAAGCCGTGTACAGATACGGGAGGGGAGTTCTGACTGGGGCGTGGCTAAAGAAGCATTTTGAAATGAGCTTTTTCCTGCCAGTTTGCAATATTTGGGCTGAAAACAAAGATGCTGCCCAGCAGAAGCATCTAGTTAATGCAGTCTGGATTTGGGGTGTGCCAGTTTTAGGGGGTGAGTGGAGAGACACCAACAATTCTCCTGCAGGATTTTTCCTTAGTTTTTAATCTTGAATTTTTCAGAGCAGTTCTCATCCTGCATGGAGAGTACCAGGACAATTAAAGCCACAATGAACCTGTGCACAGGGCTGGGATTCCAAGGGAAGAAGCCCACAGGCTCTTCAGGGCTCGGGATTGCCAAGATCTCAGTGCCACCAAGAGGAAAAACCCAGAGGTACCACACACAGGGAGCAAAACATTTTGCCTGGTGGTGCCTCAGGGGGGTGGAGGATGGTTTAGGGGATGAAAATAAACCTTGCTGTGAGCCCACAGTGGGAGCAGCACCAAAGGGCAAAGCCCAGCTTGGGAAATCTTTTTTCTCCCCCTACAATTATCCCCAAAGCTGAGGAGCAACTGGGACGTGCCCTTTCCCAAGTAGCTCCTGCAGCCTCAGCCCCCAGCTTGGACTTCAGAGCATTTCTCACCAAGCCCAGGGGGACCCTGAGGACAAAATAAAGCTCAGGGTTCACAAAAAGGGAGGAAATGGTTTTTGCATTCCCAGCAGAGGGTCAGGACAGGCTGTTTCTGCTGGGGTCACCCTGGAAGCAAAGCCCCATCCACAGCCAGGGAACAGCAAACAATCAGCACTGACAAAAACCAGATCATTTCCCCCCCAAAACACTCTGCTTTCTGGGCCGAGGAGTCTGTGCCATCCGAAGTGGCTTTGAGGCATCAAAATTCCAAGGGGTTTTGAGTGTCAAAAATAAAGGAAAATGGAGAGAAGCCTCTGGGACTTGGATTCTCACAAGGCTGAGCTCGTTTGGGAGCTTGGTTTGAGGGGTCAGCAGGAAATTCATGGCCCAAAAAATAGGAAGTTTGGCACAATTACATCAACCCAGCTGAGATGAAGTGAAATAAAGCTGAGAATTGGGCTCTTCTTCCTCCCTCAGTAATTGCTGGAGCTCTGCTGCACACACAGCTTGAAAATGAGCATTTTGGGGATGGGAATGAAATTCTGAACAATCCTCTGTGGCAGCTGTTTTGTGTCTGAGCTTCCTGAGCTGTTTTTAGGGGGTGATGAAGAACCAGATGGCAGAGGTCAGGGATTCTTTTTCTGAAGGGGAAAAAAAGGAGGTTGGTGTTCATTGGAAAATGGAGGGAAAGGGGGGGAAGTGGAGTGACAATAGTAAAGTTGGATGCTATTCCAATTCCAGGAATAGGCTGGTTCTGACAAAACTGGCTGCAGTTTTCCTGTGTTTCTCTTGAATTCCTGGACCAGAGAAGAATAATTTGTGCCTTGAAATAGATGTTGGGGGGAGGGAACGCACCTGGGCTGAGCAGAGCTGCTGCTTCCTCCTCTGAATTATTGATTGGCATCTCTTAATTAGAGGCACTGCTCAGGGCAGTGGGTACAGCACGAGGTGAGGCGTCCCAGGGGTTGAATTTGAGAAGGGAAGTGGTTTAATCAACACCAGTTGAGTTGAGGCTTTAGAGGTCCCAGAGCACAGGGGAAAAAGAAAAAATCCCTCTGGCAAGGGGAGACACTTTTCCCTAAAAAATACATTGAGGAGGTGGGAATGAGCTGATTTCTGTCTTTCATTTGTCCATACAAGAAGAGGGAAGGTGCCTCTGTGGGGTGGGACTGCAGGTTAATCATAAATCAGGACCTTGCTGGGGTGAGGAATCATTATCCAGCTTGGCCTCTCTTGTTTTTTTAAGTCCCCAGTTGGTTTAGGACAATTTTTGGGGGGTTATTCTTTGGTGAATTACCATGAACTCAGAGATTTGAAATCCATCTCCCTCCCAAACAGGGAGATTACAGTGATGGCCACACATGTCTATGATATCCACCTAATTCAGGTGAATTCCTTTGTTATTCATCATTTATTGTGACCCAGCCACAAGAAATAACTCCAGGAAGAAGAACCTCATTTGTTTGCAAACCTGTTGGACTCAATGACCTCAAAGTTCTTTTCCAACCTAAACAACTCTAAACATTGATATTTTATCAATGGATGAACCAAACAAATATCATTGCTTTGATGCAACTGAACATTTAAAGCAGATAATCCCACGAGGTGGGTATTGTCCTATTTAAAATGTCAGACTGCTGTAGAGGGGGGCTTATAAAAACAAGGAAGGCCTTTTAAATTATCTCAGAATTTCATGGCTCTGAGCCTTCCAAACATCCAGTGGGAGCAGGAGAGTCAGGAATGGATTTCCTGATGGAATCCCACACAGGAACATCACTTTTTTTCCACCACCAACCCTCCTCTGGCCACGAAACACTCGGTTTTAAAGGTGATTTTTTGCCACTGATGGTTTCCAGATGGGCCGAGGACATCCCTGGGGATGAGGGTTCCTGCAGAAATCCTCCTGTGGGCTTCAACTGCTCAGATCCCTTTGGAAAAAGGCTTTCCAGTGCTGACCTCTGCAGGCGAGGAACTGCCCCAAAGCAGCTGGCTCTGGGCAGCAGTGACTTAAATAATGCATGAAGCAGGTGTTCCCCACACTCTGTGGGTAGGAAGAGCCTCTAAATAATGCATAAAAATGAGGCCCTTCTACCTTGGTTGGCAAAGAGAGAGGCTGTTCTGGGGGGGGAAGCGCTGGGAAACCCTCGTTTGGGGGATCTGGGAACTCCTGTGTGGGTTTTGCCAACAATTTGCTGGTTGGACAAAGCAGTTTGAAAGCAGGGGGTGAAATGTAGGAGTGTAGGGCAGGAATTTCCCCCCATAAAGCTTCAAACTGGGAAGGAAATCCCTGTCTGAGCTTCCTGGGGTGGGGGGGGGAAGAGCCCCCTGACCTTGGCAGGGGGCTTGGAACAAGATGAGCCTTAAAGTCCAACCCAAACCATTCCATGATTTCCTGACTGCACCCACAGCAAGGGGCCCCTCCCCTTCACCTGTGGTTTTATCCCTGAGCCCCCACCCCCTAATTAAGTTCTAATTAACAGCACCCCCAGACCAGGGGGGGCTGTGGATCTCGGGGGGATGGAGTTGAGGGTCTCAGGGGGCTCAGACCTGGCCCTGGAGCCCCCATGTCACGCCACCCCCTTGGCCCCAGAGCCCCCTCAAGCCCCGGAGCCCCTCAGAAGAGCTGCAAACAAAGGAGTCAGTGCCCAGTTTGGCTGGGGAAGGCTTTAATGTGCCCTCAGTGCCCGGGGGTCCCGGGGTGGGCGAGTGAGGTGGGGCAACGCCGTGTGTCCTTCCCTGTGGGGCCTGTGAGGGGAACACCAGAGCTGGGGGAGCCTCCCCTGTGGCCTGGATCAGCTGGGAGCATCCCCAGCGGGTGCTCAGACCCCAAAGGACACCAGGGGAAGGATGCTGGAGGGACCCCAAACTGCCCAGAGTGAGAAGTGCGTGCCCCACACCCGGGAAGGCTGGCAGAGCCCAAAGGACACCGAGGAGGAGCCATCAGAGGGATGCAGAGCCCTGCAGAATGTCCGAGGGAGCCGGAGCCCTGCAGTGCTGGGCAGCGTTTGGTGGCAGTGCCTGGGGCACAGGGCAGGGTCCTGCCCTACAGCTTGAGCGCCGTGACACGGGGGATGTGGAAGGGACAGGTCTCCTCTGACCCCGTGGAGCTGCAAAGGAGGAGAAAAGGTGGAGGGTCAAGGAGGAGCCCCCTGCCCTGGCTGTGCCCTCCCTGCCCAGCCCCTGCCCTTACATGAGCCGGTTGCGGATGGGGCGGAAGTGTTTGGTGAGTCTGACGGCAAAGATGATGCTGGGGATGAGAAGGAAGGTGCAGCACCCCAGGCTGAACCAGAAGGCGTTCTGCAAGCAGAGAGCACGGGGGTCCTGCTGAGCTGGGGCAGCCCCCAGGCCCAGAGGGGCTTTGGGGGATCCCAGAACACGCTGAGCTGGAAGGGACCCGCGAGGACCCTCGAGTCCATCCCCCAGCCCTGCACAGCCCCATCCCCAAGAGTCACATCGTGTGTCCCAGGGGCTCATCCCACCCCTCCTGCAGCTCTGGCAGCCTTGGGGCTGTGCCCACTGCCCTGGGGAGCCTGGGCAGTGCCCAACCACCCTCTGGGCAAAGAACCTTTCCCTGAGATCCCCCCTGCCCCTGCCCTGACACAGCTCCAGCCCATTCCCTGGGCTCCTGGCCCTGGTCCCACAGAGCAGAGCTCAGTCCCTGCCCCTGCCCAGCAAGGTGTCCCTGCAGGGAGCTCTCCCCTCAGCCTCCCCTCCTCCCCCTGAACGCACCCAGTGCCCTCAGTGCTCCTCACACCCTCCCCCTCCAGGCCCTTCCCCATCTTCGTTGTGGTCCTGTCAGGACCCCCAGGAGGGCCGGGCTCCTCACCCAGGGGTCAGCGATGCGGTCACACAGGATCACCCGCCCATTGTCCAGGGCCGTGGCCAGTGGCTGGCACGAAGCCACGTCCTCCCTCAGCTGGAAGAAGCATTGGAGACAAAGGCATAAACCCCGTCCCGGCTCAGGGGATGCATGTTCCTGCCTTGGCTCGGCTCGGGGCTCGCGCGCGGCTCCCCCCGGGGCCAGGGCAGCACTCACCGTGTGCCCGAGCCAGCCGAGGTACTGCCTCAAGTACCGCAGCTCCTTCCTCGCGAAGCAGCCGAGCTCCTGGGAGGAGGGAAGGCGGCCTGGAGGGCAGTGCCACGCTGCCAGCCTGGCCCCAGCCCTGCTCCAGCCACCTCCGCGCTAGTGCCAGGCTGGGAACAAGGGCCGGATGCCCCCTTGCGGTGCCCTGTTCTCACTCCTCCCTCCTGGCCATGGCGCCCCGCTCTGGGGGCTCATCCAGCCCCGTCTCACCTGCCGGAGGATCTGCTGGGCTTGCACAGGCAGCCGGGCTTCCACCGAGGCCGTGGTGGCCACTGTCCTCTGCACCCGCTCCTGGGGGAGCACAGGAAGGGCACAGCATCCTTAGAGCAGCAGGACTGGTGCCCCGGGGTGCTGGGAGCAGCGTGTGCCCAGCTCGAAACTGGCTCTGGTTGCCAGAGGGCAGGGAAAGAGGGATGTGCCCTGAGCAGGAAGAGCTTTCAGCAAAATCTAATCACTAAAAATAAAGCAATCCTCCCCAGATGGCATTTTTCCTGGCTGTCCCATCACCCAGTAACGGGGTTTTTTGGGACACTGGCAGATGGGACTCACAGGGCACCACGAATGTTTTGGGGCTGGAAGAAAACGTGGAAGTACCTTGAGGTGCGGAGCCAAGCGGGAGAGGAACTGGACACTTTCCCCCAGCTTTGCCTGCAGGACAGGGAGGTGAGGAGGGTACAAAAGCCCTGTTTGCCCCTTCAAGGGGACACCACTGGGCAGTGCCAGCAGCACCACGAGCCACTGGCCCGGCCCAGACTCACCACCAAAGCCTCCTGTGACTGCACCGTGGAGTTCTGCATCTGCCACAGAGCCCGAGCCTGGGCGCCCAGCAGTCCTGCCACCGTGCTGTTCCTCTGGGGGGGCACACCGGGGTGAGGATGTCCCCCTGGGCACAGAGGGATCCCCCACGGGCACAGAGGGATCCCCCACAGCCCACCCTGCCACCCACCTGCATTTTCTGCAGCCCCTCGAGGTTCCTGGCCAAGCCGGGGAGACTGGTCTGCACCACGGGGTTTCTCATCTGGGGGGAAATCAGAGATGGTGGCGACCCAAAACCCAGCCCTGGCACGCGGTCCTGGTGTGGGGCCGCATCCTGCCCTGCTGCAGAGGGACCCAGCTGCCCTCACCTCCTCCTGGAAGCGCCCATAGTCCACCTCATCCAGGCCACTGCGGGCGAAGGTCTCCAGGTCCTGCCTGCCCTCGCTGCGGAGCAGCCGCGCCTCCCCCAGGCGGGCAGTGAAGTCCCCCAGGCGTTTCTGGAACTCGGCCGTGTACTGCGAGGGTCAGACAAGGGATGGGCAGGGCTGGGGCCGGACACCTCCATCCCAGCAGCCCCAGTAAAGCTCCTGCATCCCTGAGCTGTTACCAGCAGCTCTGCCCGGTGCCAGCCCTCACCTTGGGGGTTTTTAGATGCTCATCCAGGTCGTAGGACCTGTCGAGCTGCAGCACCTCCCACAGCCCCGCGCCGCTCTTGCACTCCCTGGAAGGCAAAGGGGCGTTCTCAGGGTGATCCCAAATTTGTCCTCAACGCATGGGGCAGGGCTGGGCTCCTGCAGCACCCACCGGTACGTGGCACTGAGGTTGGAGTCCCTCCTGAGGTTGAGCTGCCGGCTGAGGTTCATGGACGGAGGGAGATTCCCGGGGGTGTCGATGAACTGGGCCAAACAGGAGGAAAAAAGAGGATTGGGGTCAGGCACAAGCATTCCCAACAATGATTTTGGGGGTCACAGGTGCATCCTGAGGTGCCTCACCCAGTCCAGAGCTAATCTTTTCTTCATTTGTACAGTCCCCACTGCAGAGACTCACCAGGTGTGTTCAGAGGGGAAGCAGAGGACAGCCCCGTTCTGGGAGCTGCCTGTCTGTGCACAGCCATGGGATGAGTCCTGATCCCATTCCTAATCCCTCTCTCAGCCCCAAGCACCTCAGGGATCCCCCCAAGGACCAGAAGACAGAGATCCTGCAGGTAGTGAACTAACAGCACAAGGGCAGCTCCCTGCTGCTGATGCAAATCCAAGGAGCTCATCCTAAATGTAATCTTCTGGTCTAGGACGGGGCTTTCCCAGGCGGGTTTAGGGGGAGGACACGCGGTGTTTGCAGGTATTCTGGTGCACACAAGCAAAGATTTACGTGGCAATGGGTGGATGTGTGGCCACCCACCTTATAAATCTCCTGGTTGACCCAATTCCTGCAAACCAACGTCTGGATGTTGCCCCCAACCAGGAAGGTGGCGAAAACCAGGAGGATGAGGAGCCAGGAGAACAGGAAAGCCAGGCCCACGCCGCTGAAGGAGGGAGAGGAGGTGGTGCTTTTGCAGACCCGAAAGGGCAGGGCCGAGGCTTGTGGGGACCTGCCCGAGCTGCAGCCCCGCGGCTCCTTCCCGAGCCCGGGCACGCCGGCCTGGGAAGGGCCCTGGCAGCGGGATGTGCCGGGCAGCGGGGCCCGGGCACAGGAGCTGCCAGCTCCCAGGGAGGAGCAGCTTCTCCCGAAGCTGCCCGCGCAGGCGGTGGCTTCAAAAGCCTTTCCGCTGGGCTGGCTCCCAGTCCCTCCCTTGACTCTGACGGAACAGCCTCCCCCCGGTCCCCAGGGAGATTCTTACACCAGGAGAAACTTAGCGCCGGCTTCTCCCCGGCACTCGTAGTCGCTGGGGTCCTCCCTCTTGGAAAGCCCGTACGCCCCCAGCGCCATTCCCGTCACGTTACAGGCGAGGATGAGGAGGATGATGGAGCACAGCACCGTGCCCGCGATCCACCTGGAGGGGAGAGCAGAGGGCACGGCCTCGAGACACGGGGCTGAGGCAGCCGGGGCTCAGCGGGGCTCAGCCCCCACCTCTGCCGCACCCCCGCGCCCCGTGTCACCTGTACTGCTCGAAGCGCTCCACCTCGCGCAGGTACGGCCGGCTGCGCTCCTCCGCCTTCGCCAGGGCTTCACTCACAGGCCGGGTGTAGTCGGGGAGGGGGAAGCCGTCAGCGATGGACTGCACCTTCTCCGCCGTGCGGGACAGCTCGTCCCGCAGATCTGCGGGGCCGAGGCTGTGCTGGAGGGGTGGATGGTCCCCGCGCCCCACCCTGCGCCCCCACATTAAGGATCGCCCCGTGGAGGGTGTCCCCGCTCACCCTGAACCGGCCCACTCACCCTGGATGACCTGTGCCATCCTCTCCACGGCCAGCTCCGGGATGGAGTTGAAGGTGCCGTTGCCCTGCAAGGAAAGAGGCGGCGCTGAGCAGAGAGGGTGCTGAGCAGAGAGGGTGCTGAGCAGAGAGGGTGCTGAGCAGAGAGGGGGCTGAGCAGAGAGGGTGCTGAGCAGGGAGGGTGCTGAGCAGAGAGGGTGCTGAGCAGACAGGGTGCTGAGCAGAGAGGGTGCTGAGCAGAGAGGGTGCTGAGCAGACAGGGTGCTGAGCAGACAGGGGGCTGAGCAGAGAGGGTGCTGAGCAGACGGGGTGCTGAGCAGACAGGGTGCTGAGCAGACAGAGTGCTGAGCAGAGAGGGTGCTGAGCAGCTCGGCTGGAGCTGCCTGTGGGCGCTGGACCCTCCCCAACCTGGCGAATCATCTCGGCAAAGTCGCTCCGGGGCAGACCGGCCACCGCCTTCAAAACCTTCTCCACCGACGGCACCTTGGGGGTGGAAGGAGGAGCCCGTGAGCGCCGGGGCTGGCGCAGGGGGGTGGCGGGTGCCCGGCCCCCCGTGCCACCTTGCCGTAGTCGGCGCCCAGCTCCAGGCTCTGTGCCCTGCCCAGGGCGCTGGCGCAGGAGGTGCAGCGCGGGTCGTCCAGGAGCGCGACCACCCTCCGCCGCCGTTCCCGCAGCGCCGGCTCCAGCTCGGCCCGCGCCGCCGCCAGCGCCCGCGCCGTCCCGTCGAGAATCTGTAAATGGTGCAGCGAGGTCTGTAGGTCTTAAAGAGAAAGCCCAGGGCTAGTTCACGCTGCTCCGCTTCGGCCGCGGCCCCCGTTCCCCCGCGAGAGCCGCGCTCCGGCCGTACCTCCGGCCCGCTCCTGCAGCTCCGCCAGCGCCGCGTAGGTCGTGGCCTTGAGCTGCGCGTGGATGGAGAGCCCCACGCTCCGGCTGAGCCCTGCAAGGCACCGGGGACCCGTCAGCATCCCCGGGGGGGGAAGCTCGGGATGGGCCCTGCCGGCGCCCGGCGCGCTGCTTACCGGCCAGGTCCGAGGTTATCTGCTTGCGGGGCACCTCGAACTTGTCCACCACCATCTGCACCCCCTGCCACGGGAGAGGAGCCGGTCAGCCCGGGGGGAGCGGCCGCAGGGAGAGCTGGAAGCCCCGCGTAGCCACTCAAAAGGCATTTTTAACGCGGCCAGGTCGCCTCCTCTCGCCCCCCAAACTATTCCCCGAGGGAGACGCGGCCATCCCCGGGCAGCGCCCTGTGCCGGGGGCGAGGCCACCCGGGCACCCACCTGGGGGACGCTGGCCAGGTGCTGCCGCAGCGTGCGCAGGGTGGTGGGCACAGCGCCCAGCCCCGGCTCCATCTGCCCCTTCACCCGCTGGTTGGTGACGAGGGCGCAGGTGACGCTGATCCTGCCGGGAGTGAGGAGCTGGTTGGGGACGGGGCTGCCCGGCAGAGCCTCCCGCTCCCGTCCCCAGCCCCACGCGAGTTTGCGGGGTGTTGCGGGGCACTCACAGGATGACGAGGGAGGTGAAGGACAGGCAGGCCAGCAGGCAGTGCCGCCGGCAGCCCAGCGAGCGCCGGTGCGCACGGAGGCGGCCCCCGCAGCGCCGGCGGCTCCGGCAGTAGCAGAAGCACATCCCGGCCACCGGCACGGCCACGGTGAAGAGCAGAGCGACGGCGGCGCAGACCACATAGCCCAGCTCGTACTGCACCACCTGCGACGGCAGAGCCCGGGTCGGCACCGGGGCGCTCCCTGTGCCCGGGGGACCCGTCCCGCACGGACGGCATCCCGCCGGGATCACCCGCCCCGCATCCCGGCTCACCTGCGATGTCCGCACCGAGCCGGGGTCGTTCAGGGCTGCCCGGAGCAGCTCTGCCAAAAATAAAAACGAAAAGAAAGAAAAAATAAAGTTAAAAAGAATCGCGGCACTGGTGAAAGAGGTCCCACGCGATGCACCCGCAGCATTCCCCGGGCAGCGGCACCGGGGTGGAGGCAACACCCTCCTGCTCCGTGGAGCGGCTCAGAAGCCCTGGAGCAGCTCCGGCCGCGGCGATTGCAGCCGGAGAAGCCCCTGGGCTGGCGGCACCCTCGGGGGCGCGGCTCGGGCTCACCCGTGGGCAGCGGGTTTTGCTGGATGAGGTCCAGGCAGCGCCGGACGAGGCCGTAGAGGGGGTCGAGCGAGCTGGGCACGCGGTGCAGCGCCGGCACCCGGATCTCGGCGTGCCGGTCGGTGAAGCGGAGCACGGGGCCGGGGCTGGCGGGGTGGCACTGCTGGGTGCCCGCGGGCTGCAGCAGTGCCCAGGCCAGCAGCAGCCCGGCCGCCCGCATGGTTCGGCGGCGAGGAGAAGCCCGGGGAGGCTCGGTCAGCCTGCGAGCGGGCGGAGGGGCATTCCCGGCCCCCGGACGGCTCCTGCTCCTGCTCCTGCCCCGGCCAAAACCTGCCTGACGGGGCGGCGGCCGCGCAGAGCCCAGACGCTGCCGTGGCTTGTTCCCCCGACGGGCTCCCCGGGGCTTGGCGGGGCTGCGTGGAGGCGTCTCCCAAACCATCCCAGGCCTGTTTCGCAAGCCCCGGCATCCCTGAGTCACCGCCGCGGGGTCCCCGCTGTCAAAGCCTTTCCCAAAACGGATGGCGAAGCTTTCCCGGGGTTTTGGGGAGAGGGATAGTGGGTGGCGAACCCCCTGTGCTCGGGCTGGAGAGCGCTTGTTCCCACTGCACTTTGGAAGGAGGGATCTGGGACTGGGGCATCACTTGGGGGGTGGAAAAGCCCCTGTGGGGGATCCCCGGGGTGGGATGGGGGCCCTGTGGGGCAGAATCCCCCTTCGGAAAAGCACCCCGAGACCTGGGGCAGCGGGGAGAAGGGAACACAGGGGGCAACACGTGCAGAGGGCTGTGGGCCCCAGCTGGCGATGCCCACTCCCGGCCAGGCGTGAGATGAGCTTTCCAGGCTCAGGCCGGCCCTGTCTCGCAGCCCGAGGCGGCCGCGGCTCCTTCCCAGGGCTGGCCCCCGCCCCGGGGCTGAGCGCTAATTACAGGGCAGGCTGGAAAGGCAGGGCGTTCGACCTGATCTCCCGGGGGGGGGCGAGCAGCCCCCCGTGCCCACACGGCCCCGGGGCTCCCCGGGAGCCGGGACCCCGCTCTGCCGGGCGAGTCCGACCGGCCCGGCCCCAGCACCGGCCGCCGCCGCCTCCGTGCTCCCGGCGCTGATGCGAACCCAGCGCTGCCTTCTCCTCCCTCCGCACCAGGGGCTTTTCCCCAGCCGGAGGCGCCGGCAGCTTTTCTGCAGGCTGGGCACAGGGCGCAGCTCCCCGCCGCCCTCTCGGCAGTGGGATGCTGCGGACTGGAAAATCCTGCGTGCCCTGGTTTGGCCGAGTCCCCGTCCCACGACAGAATTCCCAAGGCCGGGAAAGCTTGGCATCACAGCACGGGGCAGTGATGTGTGGTGCCTGGGCACGGCAAAGGAGCCTCGGGCGCCCCAGCTGGTACCCGGGCAGGGATGGGGGCGCCACCTTCATTCCCATTCCCATGATGGTTTCCCACCTTCCCCATGTTTTCCCACGCCAATGATCTCCCATCCTCGTTCTAGTTTTTAGGGGGGAGGTGATTTTCGTGTCTGAGGGGAAAGGATGGGGTGGCACCGGGGGCACTGCACACGTCTGCTGCCCCTTCCTGCCCCAGCGCTGGGGTGGGATGGTTTTG
>VXBA01005114.1:107039-121538 GCA_013399895.1 Serilophus lunatus
GGCTGGGAATGTGGCTGGGAATGCCGGGCTGGGAATGCCGGGCTGGGCATGCCGAGATCCCCGGGAGGGCGCAGGTCCCATCCCGCCGGTCCGTGCCCCCTCCGAGGCCAGCCCTGGTCTCCCCGCAGGGCTCGGATGTGTGTGACCATGCCCGGCGAGCCCAGCGCCAGCCTCCCGCCCGAGGAGCGCGTCCGGCGGCTGATCCGGGCGGGCAGCGCCGTGGAGGGGAACGAGGCCATCCCTCCCCGCCGCTATTTCCGCTTGGGCGTGGAGATGCTGCGGATGGCGACGGTGTACGCGGAGGAGGGGAACCGCGAGCACGCCTTCATCCTCTACAATAAATACATCACGTAAGGGCCGGGGGCAGCGGGGAGAGCCCCCGGAGCGGGGGACACGGCGGAGGGAGGGTGGCTCCGGAAGGGGAGGGACCCTGCGCAGCTCTGCAGCCTCGGTGGGAAGCGGTTCGTCCTCGTGTCGGGGCGAAGTTGTTCCATGTGTTGTGGAAGTGACGCCGGGAAGGGTCTGGCAGCATCCCCGGACACCCCTGGCAGGTACTCAGGGGCGTTAATGAGGTTCCCTTTGGAACCAGGCTGACCTCAGCAGGGCCATAAACCCACACCCCCCTCCCCAGCACAGCACTGCCCGTGGGTGTTTGAAGGGCTGGAAACTGAGATCCTCAGAAATGAGCCCAACAGCACAATGCCCCGTTCCTGCAGGGGTTTTTTGGCCCAAATCCTGCCCCTCCCACGTGCACACAGTGCCACTGGCGAGCTCTCAGCTGTGCCCACACTGCCCCACTGGTTGGCATCTCCGTGGGCATTTTCCCTCCCTGCCCCTTAAATCCAACACATTTTTCTCTGATTAGCTTGCCCTCCTCCCTTGCACTTCCTGAGCTTTTATGGGCATCTGGGAGGCTGCACAGGGAGCTGGGAAGTGTAAAACCCCTGGGAAGGTTTCCAGGCTGAGGCTGAAGGAGAAGCTCTTTAACTAAACAAATGAACTCAAAGCACCTTCGCTGCTCCCTCGGAGCTCTGAGGTGCTGGGGTGTCTTTCCCAGCAGCTTTCCAATGCTCCTGGCATTTTCAGCCTGGGCTGGGCTGGAAAACCTTCCCCTTGGTGGGATTTCTCCAGGTTTGATGAACTTCAGCTGCTGCCCTGAGTTGTCCAAAGAGATATGATTGGAATGTCACCATCTTGTTTTATTAAATAAAGATGGGGCTCAGGAAATGGGATGGATGCTTTGGAGATCCAGAGGGCAAGATCCTCATTAAGGGCATGTCCTGATCCATTGGGAACTGGAGCCTCTCATGGACTTGGCTCAGTTCTCAGCTTTCTAGGAATGGGAGCAGGCTGGGAGAGCTGGAGAAGAAAAGGCTCCAGGGAGACCTTAGAGCCCCTTCCAGTGCCCTGGGGAGGGAGAAGGACATTTTGTATGGACAGAGAGTGCCAGGACAAGGGGCAGTGGAGGGCAGGGACAGATCCCAGCCCCAGGGCTCTGGGAGGGTGTCGCAGGCATTTGGGAGCTGCCAGCTTGGCACGAGCTGCAGAGCTGGGCTTAAAAATAGCCTGGGGTGGGGCTGCCTGGTGCCAACCAGCTGCTGCTCTGAGAGCACTCAGGAGCAGGAGGAGCTTTGAACAAGCCCTAGAGTCCTGGCAGGGGGAGCAGCAGGTTTGGGTCTTGCAGAGCTGCTGAGAAACCCGGGCTGTTCTGCCCTTCCTCTGCCCCAGCCCAGCTGCTCTTGCCCCAGAGTTTTCCCCTGGCTGCCCGAGCCCTCCTCTGATCCTCCTTTTTCTCCACTTCCCAAGTGCAAACCCAGCTGTCTCTGCTGGTTTTCCCATCCTCCCCAGCCCAGCATCTGCTCTTAATCCTCCTTAATTAATCCCTTCCATTTTAATCCACGAGCTGTTGGCAGCTCTCAGGGCCTTGTTGTGTCTCCTCGACACAGTGACCTACTTCACAGCAGCTGGGAGCAGGGACCTCACTGGGGCTTTGGGATGGACCCATGGATCCTCTGTGGTCTGGGGGTGCTGATCCTGCATCCTCAGGAGCGTTCAGGGTGGTAGAAAAGTCCTTCCTTCTCCCAAAGGGCTGAGGGTCTGGAGCAGCTGGGTTTATTTACTGCACCCCCAGGGGTTTCTCAGAGTGGGGAGTGTCTCCCTGTCCCCTCTTGGCTCTCCTGGGGCCCATTCCAGTCCAATTATTCCTTGTGCCTGGCTGTGAGCTGCTCCCTGGAGCTGGAGTATCCTCTGGATGCTGGAGCTGTGTGGCAAAGGGCCAGGAAGGAGGGCAGGGATTTTGGGTTGCCCAGAGAAGCTGTGGCTGCCCCATCCCTGGGAGTGTCCAAGGCCAGGTTGGAGCCACCTGGGACCATGGCACCCATGGCAGGGGTGGCACTGGATGGGCTTGGAGGTCTTTCCCACCCAAACCATTCCGGGATTCTATGAGTTACCCCATTTCTGGAGGAGCCAGAGCTTAACCTGTCTCCATTCTTGGAGTGGGATGATGTTGAGCTGAGCCCCAAAGCCAGCACAGAAATTCCTCTCCTGCCTGGAATACTGCCCTGGCCTGGGATGTTGGGACCTTGATTTTTGCTCCCCTGTGAGTTTTCTGTGCTCAAGGTCTGGGTTAATGTCCCCTGTCCCACAGAGACAGTTTGTCACCTGGGCAGGACAGGGAGCACTGAGTCAGCCGAGTCCTTGAGCCTGCTGAAATCCTGGGATGCTGCAGGCTGGTGCCCAAACCCCTCCTGAATCACTGCTGTGCCCTTGGGGGTTCTGTCCAAACCAAATGTATTTATCCCTGAGGATAAAGTGCAGGTGGAATTAGGACTTGTGTGAGGGGCTCCCTTGGGACTGAGCAACATCTGCGTGGCAGGAGCAGCTCCAGAGGCTGTTCTGGGATGGAGGGTTTCCTGCAGAAAGGCAGACAAGGTTGATAGACAAGGGTAGAAGAAACAGTGGCAGCACCTCACTTTTCAGGGGACTGGGAAAAACTGGGGCTTTTGGCTGCAGAATTGTGGGGCTTTGGTGCAAGTTTGAGAAGGGAAATCCTGTAACTGGGAAATCCTGGAGTCACAGAATGGGTTGGGTTGGAAGGGACCTGATAGGGAGCACAGGACCCAGGGAACTGTGCCCCCAGAATGCCACTGACTCTCTTGTGCTTGTCCCTTCCTGCCATGATTCCCAGCTGGAGTTTCTCCCCCTGTTTTTCCAGGCTCTTCATTGAGAAGCTGCCGCAGCACCGGGACTACAAATCCGCCGTCATTCCCGAGAAGAAGGAGACAGTCAGAGTGAGTGGGGACCCTGCCAGCTCCTGATGGGAGCCATGGCTGCTCCTGGCTCTGGGATGGGTGATCCACACAAGCACTGGGAAGCCTTGGCGTGGCCTGGCAGGCCTGACCCCTTGGGAGTTCAGTTCTGGGCTCCTCGTGCCAGCAGAGACCTTGAGGGGCTGGAGGGTGTCCAGGGAAGGGAGTGGAGCTGGGGAAGGGGCTGGGGGGGCTCAGCCTGGAGCAAAGGAGGCTCAGGGGGAGCCTGGAATTCTCTGCAATCCCTGCCAGGAGGGGGGAGCCAGGGGGGTCGGGCTCTGCTCCCAGGGAACAAGGGATGGGAGGAGAGGGAACGGCCTCAGGCTGGGCCAGGGGAGGGACAGGTTGGATATCAGGAGAATTTCATGGAAGGTGTCATCCAGCCCTGGCACAGGCTGCCCAGGGCAGCAGTGGAATCATCAGCCCTGGAAGTGTCTAAAACCACTTGGATGTGGCAGCTGGGGACAAGGTTTAGTGGTGGACATGGCAGTGTTAACTTAGTGGTTAAACTTGGTGATTTTGGAGGTATTTTCCAACCTGAACAATTCCATGACTCTCTGAGTTGTGGTTTGGGTTTTTCTTATCCCATTTCACCCACACTGGGCTGGCCATGGTGTCCAGTTTACCTTCTGTTCAGCACTGGGGGGGGTCTATTCTCCCCTGTTGAACTCCCTGCTTTTTAAACACCACATGGCTTTTCCGTGTCTGGTGGCTGGATTCACCAGGGAATCCTCAGAGATTCCTCACAGCCACAAGGGCTGTGGCCAGAGGAGCCAAGGCCAGCACTGCTTGGTGATTTTGGTGGTGGCTTTGGGATTCTTGGAGCTGCCAGGGCCTGGGTTTTGCTGCCCCCCTGATGCCTGGGTTTGCCCTGCAGAAACTAAAGGAAGTAGCCTTTCCCCGAGCCGAAGAGCTCAAGGAGGAGCTGCTAAAGAGGTACGCCCAGGACTATGCTAAGTACAAGGAGCAGGAGGTGAGTGAGAGGAGACTGGAGGCCTGTGCTCCCCAGGACACCCTCAGCCACCACGGGTTTGGAGAGGGCAGGGCTCCAGAGCTCCCTGGGTGCTCGGGAATGGCCAGGCTGGGAATCCCTGCAGGGTCCAGACCCGTCACCTGCGGCTCTCAGGGTGGATCTCAGGGGTCCCTGCCTCTCTGTTCCCTGTGCATCCCAAGCTGGGGCTGGTTGGTTGGTTTATTCTCTCTGTGCCCACACCAGATCCGTGTTTTATGGTGCAGAAACTCGGCATGGGCAAGGATCTGGGGTTCTGTGGGCAAAGCAGAAACCTCTGGGGTCGGTTTTGCTGTGGACAAGTGTGATTTTAGAGAGAGGCCGGAGGGAAATCAACCTGGAATTGTGTTTCTGTGGAAGAGGGAGGGAAAGGCAGTGCTGCTGCTGCCCTGGTCCAGCTGGCTCTCCTGATGGAAGCATGAATCTCTGCAAGCTGAAGCTTCCTGCAGGGAATGCTGTTTGCAGGTGGCCTTTAGGAGTAGCCCGGGATTGCTGAGGGTCTGCAGAGGCTTCGTGTCCTGCCCAGAGCCTCTCCACTCGTGTCCTTGGGGATGTTTCTCCTTAGGGAAGGAGAAGGAAGGGTAATTTTGCACCCACTTTGGCTTTGCAGCAGCAGCTGGAGGAGGAGAAGAGCCGGGTGGCCCTGATGAAGCAGCAGCAGGCAGAGCAGGAGCAGTTCCTGGCCTTCGAGGAGATGATCCGGCGGCAGGAGCTCGAGAAGGAACGCCTGAGGATAGTGCAGGAATTTGGAAAGCCAGAGCCACATCCCGAGTCTCTGGATGGGCCCCTCATCCCTGGCATGGAAAAGCCCCCGACTGACTCAGTCCCAAAGGTTCCAGTGTCTCCAGTTCACCCAGCAAGTCCGTCAGTGGGGACTGTCCCACCCAAACCTCCTGTTGTGGACAGGTCTTTGAAGCCCAGTGCTTTGGGGAGCACAGAAGCCAGTTAGTACCCCTTGGAGCATCCTTATCCCTTGCTGGGACTGGGCCAAACATGGTTGAGTTGTCTGGGAGGCCCTTGGAATTGTCTGTCTCTGGCTCCATCCCTCCTGGAGGTTTGCTCTGGGTGTTCTCCCTGTTGTTCAGGAGAGGTTTACAGCGCTGGGGAGAACTGTCTCCTCCTGGGAATGGGCCCTCCATGCTTTTCCAGCCCAGTCTTTCTGCTATTCCAGTCTGCAGCCTATTTGTTTTTCCTTGATCCAAATAGCTTTTGGAGATTTGGGCTTATTTCCTGGCTGGGCTGATTGAATCCCCCTCCTGACCAAATCCCAAATCCTGCTAAACGTGGCTCCAAAATACTGATCCAGACTTGCCCAGTGGCTGATTCTTGCCCAGTGACACATCTTGCTTTAGATAACGTTCTGTGAGTGTGCATGGCTTTGCTTTTGCTAACAAAACACTCCTTTTTGGCACCCTGCTAAGGATTCTTCCCCTGTTCTGACAGAGGAGGTGCCTGTCCTTTTTCAGTGGCACATTTATCTGTGGCTGCCACTGTAAGGGCAGAGCCAGAGCAGTTCATCTTCCCAGGTGGATTTTTCCAGTCTCATCCCTGGGGGTTCCTGCCCTGAGGGACCATTTCCCCTGTCCCTGGCTGTCCCTGCTCACTGTGCTCCCTCTCCCCCAGGTGCAGGTGTGGATGTCCTTCGCCAGGTCATTGTCCCCAGGGAGCTCTGCCACAAATTCCTCCAGCTGGCTGATGCCAACACTGCACGAGGTGTGGAGACCTGTGGGATCCTCTGTGGGAAGCTGGTAAGGGGACAGTCCCTCAGGAGACCCTGGGAGCAGCACAGGGGCCCTTTTATCCCAGTGTCAGACCTTTGGGAATGGCTGCAGGACCCTGATTTTTGTCCTGGAATTCTGTAGTGCTGTTTCAGGCTTTGCTGTGAGCCCTGGGGATGATCTGCCTCTCCCTTCCCTCGTTTTTGGGTGAGGATTTCCTCCCCCTGGCACTCCCTCAGTGCCAACCACTGGGTTCCCACTCAGCTTCCTCTCCCCTGCTGGCTCTGGGTACCTGCCACGAGTGACATTCCTGGTGCCAGGCAGCTCTGGGGAATTGTCCTTTGGATGCCATCCTCCTCCTCACAGGGCTGCCAGGACACTGTTCTTCCCCCCCAGGGCTTTGCCTGCCCAGGTTTTGTTGGCAGCTCCAGCCCTGAGTCATTCACAGTGGTTTGCTTTGAAATGAAGTTTTTTGATGTAGCAACTTCCTGCAATCCAGCTGCTTCCAGCCACTGGGGATCATTTAGGGATGAGGCATCCTCATCCTCTGAGTGGAGTTGCTTCAGTGGGCGTCCAGGACTTCCTGAGCACTTGTGGGTGCAGGGAAAATGAAATGGGAAGAAAACCCTGCGACTCCTTTGTCAGTAACTTGGAGCCACACCTGCAAGCAGCTGGTGCATGCACCCAGGGGCTGAGGAGATGCCCTCTGCTCCCGTGGGGTCCCATCCCCTGCTGCCTCTGCCTTGCAGATGAGGAATGAGTTCACCATCACCCACGTCCTCGTGCCCAAGCAGCGAGGGGGCCCCGACTGCTGCAGCACCGAGAGCGAGGAGGAGCTGTTCCTCATCCAGGACCAGCACGGCCTTGTCACCCTGGGCTGGATCCATGTGAGTGCCCCCAGCCCCAGGGAAGGGGCTGCTGCACCACAGGGGGTGGGCTGGGCAGCACCTTCTGGCTGGGCTTCTCCCCCTGGCTGGACTTCTCCCCCTGGTTTGGCTTCTCCCCCTGGTTGGGTTTCTCCCTCTGGTTTAGTTTCTCCCTCTGGCACAGTCCCATTCACTACTCTGCTGGAGAAATCCAGGCCTGTTTTACATTTGTATCCCTTCCTAAAGCCTCAGGCCCTTTAAAAGGGAGACAGAGGGATGGTTTAGATGGGATGTTGGGAAGAAAGCATTCCCTGGGAGGGTGGGGAGGCCCTAGCACAGGTTGCTCAGAGTAGACTTGGAGCCCCTTCCAGACCCTGAAGGGGCTTGAGGAGCTGGAGAGGGATTTGGGACAGGTGGAGGGAGAGGGCACAGGGAATGGCTTCCCACTGCCAGAGAGCAGGAGAGATGGGATCTGGGGAAGGAATTCCTGGCTGGGAGGGTGGGGAGGGGCTGGGCTGGAATTCCCAGAGAAGCTGTGGCTGCCCCATCCCTGGGAGTGTCCAAGGTGAGGTTGGAGCACTGGAATAGTGGAAGGTATCCCTGCTCATGGCAGGAGGGTGGAATGAGATGATCATTCAGGTTCCTTCTAACCCAAACCATTCTGGGATCCTACAAAATCCATCCAAGGAGCTGTGACTCCTCTGGTACAACCTTCCCTTGGCAGACACAATCCTTTGGGACCATTTTTCCAAGCCTGCTGTAACCCCTGTCCCTGTTTCACCCATTGCAGACCCATCCCACACAGACAGCCTTCCTCTCCAGTGTGGACCTGCACACCCACTGCTCCTACCAGATGATGCTGCCAGAGTCCATTGCTATCGTGTGCTCCCCCAAATACCAGGAGTGAGTGTGGGCAGGTGGGGTGGGCAAGGCTTTCCCTCCACACCCTGCCCCTCTCAGGGTCCTGGGGTGGGGGGAAAATGTCAGGTCACACGTGTGGGACCAGGAGGAGGGGTGTCCCAGGATAAGGGTGTCCCAGGATAAGGGTGTCCCAGGAAGAGGGATGTCCTGGGAGAATGAGTGTGCTGGGAGGAGGAGTGTCCCAGGAAGGGGGTGTCCCAGACAGAGGGGTTAACTGGGAGGAGAAGTATCCTTCGAAGGTGGGTATCCTGGGAAGGGAGGTGTTCCAGGGAGGGGAGTGTCCTGGGAGGAGGTGTGACCCAGGAAGGGGGTGTCCCATTCAGAGGGGTGCCCCTCAGCCTCAGTCTCTGCCCCTGCCCGGGGGGAGCAGCCCTGGAGCTGCTCCATGGATTCCAGGGCTGTGGTTGTTCCTGCCCAGGCTGGACCCACTCACAGCCCCTGTGTTCCTTTGCTCCAGGACAGGCTTTTTCCAGCTGACAGAGCATGGCCTGGAGCAGATCTCATCCTGCCAGCAGAAGGGATTCCACCCACACCCCAAAGACCCCCCTCTCTTCACTGTGAGTCCCCCCAGGCTTTGGGGCTGTGGGGTGGGGAGCTGGTGTTTTGGACCCTGCACTCATGAAATCCTCATGGAGGTGCTGGGCTGTGACAGGAGGGAGGAGGCTCAGCCTGGCAGGGGCTGGTCTCTCATTGCCAACATTTTACAGTGTTGGAGGTGTGATGGGAAGCTCCTCCCTGCAGCACAAAGGGTGGGGCTGGGGGGGATTTGTGATTCCCTGTGGTCCCTGTGTGGCACCGGGCAGATCCAAGGAGCTGCTCCAGGGAAAGGCTCTGGCTGCAGGTTGTGTCAGGAGGTAGAGGAGACTCACCTGAGCTGTGGGAACAGCTGGATAACCCCCCTGTCCCCCCTTTTTCTCTCTCCCAGACCTGCAATCACGTGTCAGTGGTGGAGAGGGACGTTGTCGTGATGGATCTCCGATAAGCCTCTTGCCTTACCCGCTCACAGGAACCATCCACCTTCCTCCAGGCCTTGGGAACTGGTTTTCCTCCTCCTGTAGCAGATGATTTCTACTGTGTAGTGATCCCTCTCCTTCCTCCCCCAGTAATGGTGGGATTCCCAGTGGAATTGGATCCCTGCCCTCATCAGGAGCACGTGGAGCCTCAGTGCCTGATGTCTGCCGAGCTCCAAGGTGTGGGGAAAAGCCAGCTGGGAATTCAGAGATGGAAGCCAACACTAAAGAAGTTGTTTAACACTCATCCAAGGGCTTGAACAGCCTCTCGGGGAGGTTTCCCTGGATTTGCTGCAACCAGGAGGTGTGGAAACCCCTTCAAGTGCTTTTAGGACTTGCCCAAATTAACCCTGTCCCTCTCTCTGGGTCACTGTGCTCTTGGAACAGCTTCCAGGAGTAGATAAACTTTTCCTATAGTTTTAAGATTAAACCTCTCTGACCCTTCTCCCCCCTCAAAAGCTCAGCCCTGCTGAGCTGAGCTCCTCCTGCTTCCTGGTACTTGAGTCTTTTCCTGGGCAGAGAAGGGGCCCAGCTCCTTTGGGATCCCTATTTCAGCATTTCAGGGGTGAAGGTGCCTGGGTGTGGCACTGCTCTGCAGAATCTCCCTCGTCCCAGCAGTGTTCAGGGGTGGCTGGTGCCTTCATTCCTTCTCCTGACTGCAGGATCCCCTCAGCCCACGGGTGTCACTGTGCAGGAACACTCTGTCTGCTGGCTGCCATCGCTGCTCCAAGATGGAATTCCAGCAGCTCTGGCCACTTCCACCCTCCCAGATCCCCCTGCCTGGCTGCCTCTGAGCTCCCCAGAGCAGCAGGCAGCCCAGCTCGGGTGCCAAGCAGAGATTCCCCTTCCCTGTGCTCCAGGCTGAGCCTCGCTCCTCGTGGGGAGGGAAGCAGCAGCATTCCAAGGTGGGAGGCAGCTGGGCTGGGGCTGAGCAGGACCCACATCCCGCGGGATGGTCAGCACATGGCAGGGGAGGGGAGGAGGCTGGAGCTGCCTCCCCCCCTGGCGTGCAGAGCTCCATGGCCTCGGGGTTTGACACACACGGATCCCAGTCTCTGGGCTGGGCTCTTGGGCCCCTTGTTTTCCTCGAGTCACTCCGGGGGGTTGGGGGTGTGTTTGCAGCAGCTCCTGCGTGACAAATGCTGCTCCCGGCTCCTCCCGAGCCGGTTTTGGGAACAGGCCACCCCCGGGGGTGGGAGGGAAGTGAGGGGCCCTCGGGGCATCTGTGGGAACTCGTTTTCAGACCTAATTAATTTAACCCGTGCTCAGAAGGGGGAGTGGCAGTTTGGGTGTGGGATTGTTCGTCCCCTGGCACGGAGCAGCTCCCCCGGAACGCTGCGGGGACACGAGGTGGGAAATCCCACCCTGCAAAGCAGCAATTCCTTCGGTTCGGTGGGGATGTCACAGGGAATGCTCCACATCCCCGCGGCTCTCGGGTCTGAGCCGCTCCTCCCCACCAGGGAGAGGAGCTGGCGGCACATCAGGACTTTTGTGTCATCCCAGTGACTGAGAAACCCTCGCAGGGAATTTTCCACACTCCTCAGAGCGGGAGGGACCCAGTGAGGACCCAGCTGCCGCCTCACCCCCAGCCCTGCTCCCCGAGCTCCCTGCTTTTCCATCACAATTTTTCACTTCCAGTCACTGAGCCACCAGTCCGGGTTGTGGGATGGGTGCTGCCAGTGTCCCACCAACCCACCCTGGCTCTCCAGATGTGACTCTTCCACCTTAAAGTCACCCAAAACGGGTTTGGATTTTGGGAAGAGCTGACCCCAAACCGTTTGCAGGAGGGGCTTAGTGTCTGTGACAACGTGGGGTGAGCGTTCGGGGGGTTCCTGCGGGCGGGGAGCGATGCTTATCCCCGCCTCGAGCATGGGAACGCATCGAAATCCCTCTGCTCGTCCCTCTTTTCCCTGGTTTATCCTTCCCCGGCCGCCTCCCGGGAAATTTCGGGCGTGAACGTTCCCCTCCGAGGGAGGTGCCGAGGGCTGGACCGAGCGCCGGGAGTTTTGAAATGCAGCAGCGAAGCGGGTTCGCCCCCTCCTCGAGCCGAGGGATGCCTGGCGTTCCTGCGAGCATCCCGGGCCGCCGGCGGCTCCATTGGCTGCGGGGGCCAAACCTTTCCTTTTTAGGGCCAAACCTTTCCTTTTTAGGCTGCGTCCCGCTCGGGGCCGGGCTGGGGGATCCCGCGGGGCTGGGGCGGCCCGGGGCTGAGCTGCGAGTGCCGGGATTCGGGGATGGGACCTGGAGCTGCTGAGCGGGGTCGGGGGTTGATGCTCCGTGGGTTTTTGGGCTCATGCCCCGACCCTGGGGTGGGTGGGATCCCGCTGCCTCCATCCAAGCCCCGTTTCCCCCACGCTCTGCTGGGTTCGGGGTTAATGCTTTTTAAGGTGTTTTGGGTGTGGGGGTTTTTTTGACAGGTTTTTATGGCAGCTTTTTGCCTGAGTGACCTCATGGCTGGCAGGGTCCCGAGGGCACCGGGGGTGGGGGGACAGAGGGGACACCGAGCACACGGACAAATCCAGCCTGGGGCTTCCCAGGGAACGGGGTAACCGGGACAGAGGTGTCCATAGGGGACGTTGGAGGTGGGAACAGGCCGGGAATGCTGAGAGGACACACCGTGTCCCCTGGGGTGACAGCCCAGAGTCTGCTCCTTCCAGGACCATGGGGGACACCAGGACCTTTGGGTCCCTTGGTGCTGGTGGGATCCTGCAGCTCCTGGCGCTGCTCCAGTGCCGGGATGTCCCTGCCCTGGGCACGGGGAAGCAGCCGGGCCCCCCCTGCCTCGATTTCCCCTGAGCATCCCGAGCTCCCTGAGCTGTGGGTGCTGACTCCGGGGCATCTCTCCTGCCTCCCCGGGGTGCTCCAGAGATTCCCTGGTGTGGACCTGTTGCCCTTAAAAAGGCAGCAGGAGTTTGGGAGCTGCTGGTTGGCCTCTGCCAGGGCCACGGTGGCTCGGCTCCCGCTGCCAAGGCTCAGGGCTGGGGGTGCCCCCCGGGCTGTGTCTGGCCAGGGGACAGCACCCGCAGTGACCCTGGGGGGGTCCGGCCTCATCCCACCCCCAAATCCTCCCGGGGAGGGCTGAGAGCCGGGGCACCCCCAGGGCGGGGCCGGCATCTGGATCCACGGCTCCCGGGCCGGTTCACACCGAGGGTTTGGGGGAGCCTGGGGACACCAAAAGCCCAGAACTGGGGGCGTGGAGAGAAAAGCGCAGGGAGAGGCATCTGCCAAGCGCCGGCCGCCGGGGCTGGGGCGAGCCGAGGCACCAACCCGGCGATGCCAAATTCCCCTCCGGGCCCCGGGGTGTCCCCCACGGCACAGCCCCAGCATCCACCTCTCCCCCGGGTGGGGTTTTCCACAATCTCCCCCTGAACTGGAGTTACTTCCAGCTCCTTTCTCTGAGCCTGTCACTTATAAGGCCTTGTGTCTCACTTGTTTATCGGAGCGGAGCTTAAAAGGAACAGTCTCACAACTGGGCTGTTGCCTCCCAAGCATCCCCACATACATTTTTCCTACAATAATTAAAGTGCTGGGTCCTACCACCAGCCCGAGGTCAATTTAATGAAATAAAACACCTTATATGGCCATATGGCCAACACACCATCACTGAGCCTATTTAGGGTCTTTGTTTGGAGTGGATCCGCCTCTGAGGTTCCACGGGCTCGCTGGTATTTATACCCACGGCACAGCGGGACTCGGTCCCAGAGGAAAGGAGCTCTCGCCTCTGCGGTGAGTACTGCCCTGCCCAGCCCTGCTTCCCTTTCCCTGGCAGGAGAGGGGAAGGAAAAACACCCCGGGGGCGGTTTGGGGCGCCCCAGCATTGATGGGGTGGCCCCAACTCGGTTTGCATGGCACAGAGGGGGTGCCAGCCCTGGGGGGGCTTCCCTGGGCGTGACGAGAGCTGGGCTGTGCCCAAGGCAGGCCGTGCTCTTCCAGAAATCCCTGGGATTTGGGGATTTTTTTGCTTTCTGGGCTGCGGCCAAGGCGGGTCGTGCTCTTCCACAACTCCCCGTGATTTGGGGTTTGCTGTTTCTTGGGCTCCTGCGAGGTTCCTTTGCTTGCTTCCCTCTGGATTTGGGAGCACATCTGCTGGTGCAGAGGGGACCCCCCGGGAAAGGCTTTTATTTTTCCCCGTTTTGGGGAGCGGATGCAGCAAGAGGCTGCTGACACAGAACCGGATGAGGGGCCACCCCCCCCGTCATGCCCCTGCCCGCTTTGGGGGGCACCAGCCAGGCCTGGCACCACCGGAGCTCCGCGGGGAGCGCGGGCAGGAGGCTTCGGCACCGATTTTTGGTACCGGCCGGAGAAGGACGGAGAAGCGGCACCAACACGGAGCAGCAGCCACAGGGAACAAGCAGCACCACAGCGGGGTCAGCCCGGGCGGCCGCCCCTCGGAGGATTTGACGGGGCCGCCCATCCCCGAGGACTCCAACCCTCCCCAACCCCAAGCCGGGCGCGGTGCCGCGGGGTAACCCCTGTCCCCCGCCCATCCTAAACCCCCCCTTCCCCACCGCAGCTTTTCCCCCAGGTCCCCCTGACCACCAAACACTCCCGGCCCCACCATGTGCGAGGAGGAAACCACCGCCCTGGTCTGTGACAACGGCTCCGGGCTCTGCAAAGCCGGGTTCGCCGGCGACGATGCCCCGCGCGCCGTCTTCCCCTCCATCGTGGGGCGGCCCCGGCACCAGGTGGGTACCAGGGGGGGGAGGTCGGGGCAGCCCCCGGCCCGCCCTGGTCCCTGGAACGAGGGTGACGAGGCCGTGTCTCTCCCGCTGGCGTTAGGGCGTCATGGTGGGCATGGGGCAGAAGGACAGTTACGTGGGCGACGAGGCGCAGAGCAAGAGGGGTATCCTGACCCTCAAGTACCCCATCGAGCACGGCATCATCACCAACTGGGATGACATGGAGAAGGTGAGACCCGCCCCGGGGGCGGAGCAGGTGCTGGTGCCTCCTTCGGTTTGGGTAAGACCCCAATTGTGTGCCCGCCTTAGATCTGGCACCACTCCTTCTACAACGAGCTGCGCGTGGCCCCCGAGGAACACCCGACCCTGCTCACCGAGGCTCCCCTGAACCCCAAGGCCAACCGGGAGAAGATGACCCAGGTGAGGTCCCCCGGGGATGGGGATGGACCCTCCAAAAGCGCAGGGAGAGCTGGGGGGTTTGGGGCAATAATGGGGTGCAGGAGCAGGCGGGGTGGGGGCAGTTTGGGGTTTGACAAGGGCAGAGATCCCGGTGGGAAGTTCATGCGGCCCCAGGGGTCTCTCCAGTGCGTGGCCCCGTGGGATTTGTCGCTCAAGGCGCTGCCCCATGTGCCCCCCAGACCCTGTGACTTCAGTGCAGGGGCTCAGGTTTCCATGGGATGTATTGACCCCCCTTTTCCCACACCATGCACCCACCCACCCACTCACCACCCGCGTGTTCTTGGGTGCAACAAAACGATCCACACATTGTTCTGTCCGATGCACTGACCCACCTGTCCGTGCAACCCAACCACCCGCCCGTTGTTCCGTGGGATGCATCCACCCGTCCCTGCGCTTTTCCATGCAACGCCCTGGCCCCAGGAGGGCACAGTCCCCGTGGGTCGTGGTGGGGACCCCCGTGCTCCCCCCTGACCTGCTCCCTCCCTCCTTCCCAGATAATGTTTGAAACCTTCAACGTCCC
The DNA here is from genome assembly GCA_013399895.1 of Serilophus lunatus. NCBI lineage: Eukaryota > Metazoa > Chordata > Aves > Passeriformes > Eurylaimidae > Serilophus > Serilophus lunatus. The sequence goes on from VXBA01005114.1 coordinate 121,530, forward strand.
CGCCATGTA
>VXBA01005114.1:161319-180956 GCA_013399895.1 Serilophus lunatus
GTGTCTGGGTGGTTTTGGGGTCCCATTCCCTGTGTGTGTGTGTGTGTTTGGGTGCCCAGCCCTCGGGTGTGTGTGTGTTTTTGGGGTGCCCAGGGGGTCCCAGCCCTCTGTGTGTGTGTTTTTGGGGTGCCCAGGGGGTCCCAGCCCTCGGGGGGTGTGTTTTTGGGTGCCCAGGGGCTCCCAGCCCCAGGGGGGTCCCAGCCGTGTCCCCCCCCAGCTGTTCCTGCGCCGTCTCTCCTCGCTGTCCGAGGGGGAGTCGCGCCTGGTGCGGCTCCTGCGGGACAAGTTCCCCCGCGCCTCCTCCATCAAGGTCGTGGATATCTCAGGTAGGGAACAGCCCCCTCGGCTCCTGCTCCTCCTCCTGCCCCCGGAGGGCTCAGGGCCGGCGCTTCCCTCCCCTCTGCTCCCGGTTTTATCTTCCAGGAGGCTGCGGGGCCATGTACGAAATCCACATCGAGTCCGAGGAGTTCCGGGACAAGAGGACGGTGCAGCAGCACCAGATGGTGAACCAGGTGAGGGGCACTGGGCCTAACCCTTCCCAGTAACAACCAGTGCGGCCCCTCTTTTCCCCTCCCTTCCCAGTACAAATGCAGCCCTTCCCCAGTGACTGTTTGCCTCGCAGGCCCTGAGGGACGAGATCCAGCACATGCACGGGCTGAGGATCTTCACCTCTGCCCCCAAGCCCTGAAGCTGCTCCCCCACCCCCAATAAAGAGCCCCGGGGCTGCCCTGGCACTGCTGCCCTGGCACTGCTGCCCTGGAGGTCCCACTGCACCCAGCGTTGTGTCTTCAGTCAGGGCACCTGTGGGAGGAGGGGAAAAGGAGGAGACGCCGCCTCTTCCTTGGAAAGAAGAGCAGGAAGAAACTTTATTATTGCCTTGGCACACAGGAGGGTCCCTCCCTCGTCCCCTCCCCTTCCATGGGACACCCCAGAGCTGCTCCTGCCCCCCAAGGACAAGAAAACCCCCCCTCAAACCAGGCACTTCTCCTCCCCCCCCAGTGCTGCTGCCAAGGGGAGCTTAAGGCTCTGGGCCAAAGTGCACCTTTTATCCTAAAAAAAAAAGAACACCCCAAACAAAAAAAAAAAGCACTTCCAAAAATAAGCGGAGCCACCGTCAGCCCCGGGCGGGGCGGCTGCAGAGCCCAGGAGAGCCCTGGGAGCGGGAATCAGCCGTGCAGAGCCTGGAACGTCCCCCGCGAGGGACACGAAGCTGCTCCCCTCCCTTCCCCCGGCCCCGAGGCGGGGCCAGGCCGGGGCTCAGCCCCCGGCACCGCCGGAGCCCAGCGGAGGGCGCTGAGGAAGAAGCAGAAAAGGGAGAGGCCAGAAGGGTCCTCCCGGGAATGTTTTATCTGTCCTTGGAGCCCAACTTCTCAATCAGTTCCTGCAGAGGAGCCAATTCCCGCCTGTCGATCAGGTTGAATTCCTGGGAAAAAAAAGAGACACAGGGATTGAGGGCGACTCTGGGAAAGCCCTGGGAAGGCCCCGTGTGGTGGGTCCTGGGAGAACCCTGGGACAGCAGCTGCCTCTCCCGTTTTCCTGGGGAAAAATCCAAGCACTTCAAGGCAACAAAACCTGTTCTGCCACGTTGCCGTGCACGGAGCGGGCTGGGAAGGGGCAAAAGAAGGGCTGGTGCTGCTGCTGCTGCTGCTGCTGAGTCAATTCTTGAGCTACAACCCCCCAGGTTCTCCTGCAGGCTGAAAACCCAAACTGGGAGGGCAGTGCATTGACAGCCAGCTCAGTCACACTTCCTGACAGAAACCCCAAACCACACAAAGCCCTGTCTGGGTGGGGAGGGGGAGCTGGGTGTTATCTCCCAGCCACAGCTCCCAGGGAAGGCTGCAACACCCAGTCCCTCTGGAGGCAAAGGGGGAAGGAGCCCCCGGGGCAGAGCCCCTGCTCACCTGCACAAAGAAGATAAAGTGCTTGAAGGAGGTGTTGAGATGAGCCTCCTCCTGCAGCCTCATGACAGAGTCGAAGTGCTGGTGGTAGATGTGGGCGTAGACCCGGAACAGGCGCTTCAGGATCGTCTTGGCCACTGACATGAAGTTCTTGGGAAAGGGGACGCCTGGATGGGCAGGGACAGGTGGGGTTGGCACCGTGGCCCTTTGGGAGGTGCCACCCTGAGCCCCTGGGCTGCACTCACCGATCTTGGAGGGGAAGAGGGTCTCGTCATCCAGCTGGTCCTGCACCCACGTCATCAGGTAGTCGATGTATTTGGGCGCCGAGCACTTGATGGGCTTCTTGATGTTGGTCCCGTCTGCCCAGTGGTACTCGTACCTGGGGCAGGGCACACTCAGGGCCTTGCTCCCACAGCACGGGGGTGTTTCCAGGCCCTTATCTCAGGAGGAGCCACGCTGGTGCCACCCAGGAGTGACCAGAGCAGGGCTCTGTCCAGCCCAGCGCTGGGCACTGGCCCCTCCAGCCTTTGCCTGCGGGGTTTCACCCTTAGAAATCATGGAATGTCCTCAGCTGTTGGGCCAACCCCAACAGTGTCCCTGAGAGGATCATCCCAACCCTCCTGGAGCTCTGGCAGCCTTGGGAATGTGCCCACTGCCCTGGGGAGCCTGGGCAGTGCCCACCCACCCTCTGGGGGAAGAGGCTTTCCCTGAGATCCCCTGGCACAGCTCCAGCCATTCCAGGGAGCAGAGATCTGCACCTGCCCCCCATGAGGGTGTCAGAAATGAGCCTCAGCTTTGTGGTAACCTCCTCTGACATCACAGTTCCCTGAAAACAACCCAAAAACTGGCTAAAGAGGAAGCACCAGGGCCATCCCCCATCACCTGGATTAATCCCTCTGCAGCTTCCAGACACCTTCTAGGAATCTGGGATAGTCCCTCCCTGGGGTTGGCCCTTAACCCAAGGCTTTGGGAGCCTCCAGATCCAATCCCCATCAATCCCACGGCTCCTCCCAGGGGAGGCAGACACCCAGAGACACAACACTGCCCACTCTCCCCCAGATCTTTCACAAAATCCCTCCAAAGCAGGAAAAAACTCCTGGTGTTTTGACTGTTGCCTCTTGCCTGGCGAGTGAAAGCAAGAGGTGCCTTTCACACAGGAAACTGTTACAGGAAATGGCCCCAAAAATAGGAGCAGGAAGTGGCAAAGCAGGTCCTGCTGGGGAGGAGAGCGGGGCAGGATGTCACCCAGCCACAACCTGCTCAGAGCTGGGCTTAGAAACAGCCTCACAACCTGCTCAGAGCTGGGCTTAGAAACAGCCTCACAACCTGCTCAGAGCTGGGCTTATAAACAGCCTCACAACCTGCTCAGAGCTGGGCTTAGAAACAGCCCCACAACCTGCTCAGAGCTGGGCTCAAACACTGAGAGCCCTGAGCAGCCTCACAAACAGGACTCCAGGCTGCAGGTTCTGCCTGACAAAAATACCCCAGTGCAGGGACTGGCACCTCGACCCAACGAGGGCCCCCAGACTGTGGTTCCCTGTGTTCTCTGCAGCTCCCAGGACAGCCCTGAGCTCCCCCTGGGCAGGAGGGAGCCCAGCCCTCACCTGGGCCCTGCAGACATCACTGGGCAGCTGCTCTCCGTGCAGAATTCCGTGATGGTCCCGTACAACATGTTGATCTGGTTGAAGAAATCCACGGCTGGGGAGGAAAGGCACGGAGTGGAGTCATGGGGTGAGCTCAGAGTGGCCCCTGAGGATCCCACAAAACCCTTGGGAAAGCCCAGTGTCACCTGGCTGGGGGGCTCTGAGACACCTCAGCTCTCAAGGAAGCTCCACTTAACATCCCACACCTTGGAAATAACAGCTTTAACTTCCAGGCTCCACAAAAACCTGGCTGATCCAGGGGAGGCCTGAGCTCTCCCAGCCTCCCTCACTGCCTTCCTTGCTCCAAACCACCTTTTCCTCCTCTAAACTCGAAGGAAACAAAGGCCAGGAGGAGGAACTGCTAAAAGCAAACGGCATCTGGAGGAGCTGGAACCAGAAAACAAGAAAAGAAACCCCAGAAAAGCTGGAGTTCAGTGGAAAACTGAACCCTTTCCCCCTGGATTACCCGGGGCCACAGGAATTCCAACAACAACCCCTCACCAACCCCAGCACTCTGAGCTCACAAACCCCACAGTGGGGCACCTTTGTCTCCTCCTTCCTGCAGGGGAAGCCTTGCTTTCCTTTTCTCCCTTTCTCCCCGTCCTTTGCTCCGCCTGGGCTTTGTTTTGGGACCATTCCCGGTTGTTGGAGGCCGTTCCCGGTTGGTTTGGGGCCGTTCCCGGTTGTTTGGGGCCGTTCCCCGTTGTTTTGGGGCCATTTCCCGTTGTTTTGGGGCCGTTCCCCGTTGTTTTGGGGCCATTTCCCGTTGTTTTGGGGCCGTTCCCCGTTGTTTTGGGGCCGTTCCCGGTTGTTTGGGGCCGTTCCCCGTTGTTTTGGGGCCATTCCCCGTTGTTTTGGGGCCGTTCCCCGTTGTTTTGGGGCCATTCCCAGTTGTTTTTGGACCATTCCCGGTTGTTTCCCCCCCGGGGCTCACTGTTGACAGCGATCCACTCGTTGAGGTCCTCGCCCTCGGGCAGCAGCACCGCCTGCCGCAGGTTCCCGCTGCCCAGCGTGGCCTCGGCGTGTTTGAGCAGCTCGTACTGGTGGGAGCCCTCGGGGATGTTCTTCTTGGGCTTGAAGGTTTTGGAGGAGCGGCTCCCGCTGCGACAGAGGGGGGGGACGCGGCCGGTCAGTGCTGGAGACACGGGGGGTCTGTCCCCGGGGGTGTCCCTGTCCCCGGGGGTGTCCCTGTTCCTGGGGGTGTCCCTGTCCCCGGGGGTCCCCCTGTCCCCTCCAAACCCCGCCCCGACCCTCCCGTGTCCCCCAGAATTCCTTCAGCTCATCCCGGGATCCCAACCCCGGGCAATCCCAGCCTCCCCTCGAGTCCTTCCGCTGGGAATGTTCATCCCTTGGTTACAGAAGTGCTCTGTGTCCCCTCCCAGGCAACCCCTGTCCCCCAGGGCCACCCCACTGCTGCTCCCAGTCCCTTCCCAATCCCACCCCATTCCCGCTCCCAGCCCCTTCCCAATCCCACCCCACTGCTGCTCCCAGCCCCTTCCCAATCCCACCCCACTGCTGCTCCCAGTCCCTTCCCAATCCCACCCCATTCCCGCTCCCAGTCCCTTCCCAATCCCACCCAGCACCTTTCCCTTCCCCAAATCCCCACTGACACCCCCAGGGCTCCCTCCCCCTTCCAAGGATCCTTCCCAAGCCTTTCCCCCCCCGGTCCTTCCCCAGGAGCCTGAGCCCGGCCCCGGACACCCCTCGGGATCATCCCGGGCCCCCAAACCCCCAAAGCCCCGGGATCCCCCCGGGCCGGGCCTCACAACAGGAAGCTCATGGTTGGAAGGGCCGGGAGCGGGCTCAGGGCTCAGGGATTCCCTGTGGGATCAGGGCTCAGGCTGGAGGATCAGGCTGTGGGGTCACTGTAGGATCAGTTCCAGGCTGTGGGGTCACTGTAGGATCGGTCCCAGGCTGTAGGATCGCTCCCAGGCTGTGGGATCGCTCCCAGGCTGTGGGACCTCTCCCAGGCTGTGGGATCGCTCCCAGGCTGTGGGACCTCTCCCAGGCTGTGGGATCGCTCCCAGGCTGTGGGACCTCTCCCAGGCTGTGGGATCGCTCCCAGGCTGTGGGACCTCTCCCAGGCTGTGGGATCGCTCCCAGGCTGTGGGACCTCTCCCAGGCTGTGGGATCGCTCCCAGGCTGTGGGACCTCTCCCAGGCTGTGGGATCGCTCCCAGGCTGTGGGACCTCTCCCAGGCTGTGGGATCGCTCCCAGGCTGTGGGACCTCTCCCAGGCTGTGGGATCGCTCCCAGGCTGTGGGACCTCTCCCAGGCTGTGGGATCCCTCCCAGGCTGAAGGGTCGCTCCCAGGCTCAGGGGTGGCTGTAGGATCCCTCCCAGGCTGTAGGATCCCTCACAGGCTGAGGGGTCGCTCCCAGGCTGTGGGGTCGCTCCCAGGCTGTGGGATCTCTCCCAGGCTGTGGGATCCCTCCCAGGCTGTGGGATCTCTCCCAGGCTGTGGGATCCCTCCCAGGCTGTGGGGTCACTCCCAGGCTGAAGGGTCGCTCCCAGGCTCAGGGGTCGCTCCCAGGCTGTGGGGTCGCTCCCAGGCTGAGGGGTCGCTCCCAGGCTGAGGGGTCGCTGCCAGGCTGTAGGATCGCTCCCAAGGTTGTGGGATCTCTCCCAGGCTGTGGGATCTCTCCCAGGCCGAGGGGCCGCTGCCGGGCCGGGTTTTGGGGTCACTCCCTTCCCCTCCCGCGGCTCCTCGCGGCCCGGCCCCGCCCCGGCGCCAACTCTCGCGAGAGCTCCGCCGAGGGGCGGGGCTTTGCGAGCCGCCGTCGCCATGGCAACGGCCTCGGCTGTTCCCGGGGGGAGCGGTGGGAATGGCGGGAATAATGGCGGGAATAATGGCGGGAATTCCCGGGAATGCCGGGACAGGGGGACCCTCGAGGCCCCTCCCCACACACCTGGGCACCCCCCCCGTTCTTTTAACCCCCAGCCGTGACCGACCCCAGAAGCTCCAACTCCCCCAAATCCCCCCAAATTTGCCAAACCTTCTCCCCATCCCGAATCCCGAATCCCAAATCCCAAATCCCGAATCCCGAATCCCGAATCCCAAATCCCGAATCCCGAATCCCGAGTCCCGAATCCCGACCCCACCCTCTGTGGCCCCGCCCACACGCCCTGACCCCGCCCCTTTCCCCGCCTCCCCTCAGCGCCCATTGGCTCCCGCGGGCGCACGCGGGGTGGGCGGGGCGTACCCCGGCTATAAAGGGCAGCGGGCGCGGCGCGGCGCTCAGTGCCGGCTCCCGCCGGGTCCGCGGCTGCTGCGGCTCCTGTCGCCTTTTCGTCGCCTCATTGTCACCGTTGCCATGACGACCGCGCTGTGCCCGCTCCGCGCCCTCGGCAGCGCCGCGCTCCGGCCCCGCGGGACCCGCCGCCTGCANCCCGCGCCCGCCTTGCGTGGGCGTGCGGGGCAGCCCGGGGGCGGGGTGTCCCCCCCTCATCCCGGGGGGACAGGGGCGGGGTGTCCCCCCCGATATCCCGGGGGGACAGGGGCGGGGTGTCCCCCCCGATATCCCGGGGGGACAGGGGCGGGGTGTCCCCCCGATATCCCTAAGGGAGAGGGGTGGGATGTCCCCCAATATCTCAGAAGGACAGGGATGGGTGTCCCCCCAATATCCCAGAGAGGGGTGGGATGTCCCCACCCCCGGGGTAAGAGAGTCAAGGATTTCCCCCCAACATCCCCCAGGACAAGGGTTGGAGATCCCCCTCCCTGGGCACCCCCCAGGCAGGAGGGGCTGGATCTCCAGGGTGGCCGGTTGTCTGGAATATTTGGCAGTGACTGGGTATTCCCAGGACCGAGCTGGTGGAGGAATAGATGCAAGGATCTGCTCCATGGGGACACTGCAGTCTGGGAGGGAATCTGGGCTCCCCAGTTCAACTGGAACAGCCTGGAAATATAACTCGGAGGGGGGTGACCTGAGCTGGGAAAGGGGGAGATTGGATCCTGGAAGGATCACTGGAGCTGGGAAAGGAGGAGATTGGATCCTGGAAGGATCACTGGAGCTGGGAGAGGGGTGAGACTGGATTTTACGAGCTGGGAAAAGGGTGCGAAGGGCTCATGAGAGGCTCCTGCTGTGCTGGATGGGCCAAAGCCTCCCCAAGGAATCTGAGGGCTGAGGAGCCTCTGTGAGCTCTGGTGGCAGGTCTGGCTCGGGAGGGAGCATGGGCAGGGATCCAGGGATGTGAGAGCGCTGGGAAAGTTGGAAAAGTCCTTTGAGGAGCTGGAGTTCCTGCAGATAAAAGCAATAAAACCAGAAAACAGCTCAAGGGATGCTTGGACAATGCTCTCCCAACAGAGGGGGATCCTTGGGCTGTGCAGGGCCAGGAGCTGGGTGGATGATCCTTGGGGGTCCCTTCCAGCTCGGGGTGTTCCGTGGTTTTGTCTTATTTGCTCCCAGCGAAGCTGTAAAGGAGCCTGAAATGTGCTGCTTAACAAAGCTGAGCCTAAAAGTGCCCCGAGCTCCAGGGAAAAGAGCCTTTTCTCCCCTGGCTTGTGCTTGGCACCTGCTGTTCCTGCCCTGTGTTGCACAGAGCTGCTCCCAGTGCCGGGATCCCTGGGCAGGACAGGAGCCGTGTGTGGCTGGAGGGCAGGGGGTCCCCAGTCCGTGCTGAGCCCCCTGTCCCCCCGTGTTGCAGGGCTGATGCCGTGGTGATTTCGGGCAGGAAGCTGGCCCGGCAGATCCGGCAGGAGGCCCGGCACGAGGTGGAGCAGTGGGTGGCAGCAGGGCACAAGAGGCCCCACCTGAGCGTGGTGCTGGTTGGGGACAACCCTGCCAGTCACTCCTACGTCCTCAACAAAACCAGGGCGGCAGCTGATGTGGGTAAGGCTGGGCTGCCCTTCCCCACCACCCTGGCCTTGGCTCGGGAGCCCTCCTGCGTGGGGAGTGTTTTTGGGATGGAGCATTTCACCTGAGCCCCCCCCTTGGTGCTGTTGGGGTTGTGGTGGATGAACGTGGTGCATGAACGTGGTAGAGAGACCTCCGGGCAGTGCTTGGGGATTTTCAGCCTTCCCAGAGCCATTAAAAGCATGGGAAGGCTTTTTTTGCCTCCTTTCCTCACCTGCCTGAGGCACAGCTCAGGAGTGTCCTTGCCCTCTGACTCCTTCCCATCCTGCAATCCAAGGGTTAGGGGCAATAAATGGTGGCATTTTAACTCGGAGCTGGGGTTTTTAAGGCTGGTATTCCCCTCTTCCTGTGTCCAGAGGGATCTCAGGGTGTGGAGTTTTATTTCCATCCTTGGTTGGGTTTCTCCAGGTCCCCCCTGTGCTGGGAGGGTCTCAAACACTCTTCTCCCAGGCCATTAACCCAGTATAATTGTCCTCAACCATAAATCCCAAGCTGGGAAGGTCTCTCCAGCCTGGGAGCTGCTCCTTGGTGCACAACCCACCCAGTCCTTGGTGGATTTGGCTGAGCAAGGAAACTGTAACCCACAAAGGTGCCCTGGTGCACAGCCTGGGCTCAGAGAGGGAGTGCTTTTGGTGGTTCCCAGGAATCAGCAGTGAGACCATCCTGAGGCCAGCCTCCATCAGCGAGGAGGAGCTGCTGGATTTGATCAGCAAACTCAACAACGATGCCAACGTGGACGGGCTGCTGGTGCAGCTCCCTCTGCCTGGTGAGGAGCCCACATTCCCAGGGAAGGTGTTGAGGGTTTCCATGTGCTGGAAGGAGCTGTGGGAGGGGGGGATCCCGTGCCATGGGATGTAGGATCCTGCCCTGGGGGAGTTTGGAGATGTCCCTTCAGGAATTCGGTTGCTGGGGGTCACAGAATCTATTCCTGTGTTGGGAGTATCAACTTCCAGAGCCAGGAGCTGGAACTGGGCTGTGGCTTTGAGGCTGCCTAAAAATACCCTCAGCTGCAGCAAGGCTGGAATTCCAAAGTGCTTCCAGCCCCTCTCTGCTGGGAGCCTGGAGCTGCAAGTCCTGAGGAGCTCCAAGGCACCAAATCTTAAGGGGTTGGTGCCTTGGGGTCAGAGCTGGGGGTCAGAACCCACCTGAGCTGAGGGCAGAAGCTCAGAGCTTGAACCCAGGGCTGGGTGTCTTAAGTTGGGCTCAGGGCTGGAGGCCAGAGCTCCAGATCAGGGCTGGGGGTCAGAACTAACTCGAGCCCAGAGCTGGGGGTTGGAGCTCTGACTCAGGGTCAGGGTTCCAGCTCAGGGCTTGGGGTCAAACTTGGACTTAAGGAACTTGAGCTCTGGGGTGGGGGCTCCCAGCTCAGGGTGGGGGCTCCCAGCTGGGGCTCAGGGCTCCCAGCTCTGGGGTGGGGGCTCCCAGCTCAGGGTGGGGGCTCCCAGCTGGGGCTCAGGGCTCCCAGCTCTGGGGTGGGGGCTCCCAGCTCAGGGTGGGGGCTCCCAGCTGGGGCTCAGGGCTCCCAGCTCTGGGGTGGGGGCTCCCAGCTCGGGCCCAGTGCAGAGGCCCAGCTCAGGCCTGGCCTGGCTGCCAGGAGCAGGTCTGGGCAGGGCCCTCACAGCTCTGCTGTCCCCAGAGCACATGGACGAGCGCAGGGTGTGCGACGCCGTCAGCCCCAACAAGGACGTCGACGGTTTCCACGTGGTGAACGTGGGCCGCCTGTGCCTGGACCAGGACTCCATGCTGCCAGCCACGCCCTGGGGGGTCTGGGAGATCATCCAGAGGACTGGTAAGAGCTGCTGCCCCAGGCAAAGCTCCAGGGTGGGGCTGTTTGAGGAGTCTCAGGGGTGGGATGGGGGAGGAACTGGGTGTTCACAGGGTTCTGTTCTCAGCCCTGTGCTCTCCAGCACCTCCAGCCACCCACAGGGATATGGGACCAGTTTGCCAAGGGCACTAAACTGGGAGAAGCTGTTGGTGCCCTGGAGGGCAGGGAGGCTCTGCAGAGAGACCTCCACAAACCAGAGCACTGGGAATCACCAACCACGGGGAGCCCAGCAAGGGGGAGTGCTGGATTCTCCCCTGGGATGGAAAAACTCTGGATGTATGGACAGACTGGGAATGAGATGTTGGAAAGCAGTGGCAGGAAAGGGGCCTGGGGGTCCTGGTCTGTGGCCAGTTGGCCACGAGTCAGCAGTGCCCTGGGAATGAAGGGGGCAAACCATGCCCTGGGGCCATCAGGGAGGGGATTGTCCCGCTCTGCTCTGACCTGGGGTGGCCTCACCTGGAATTTGGGGGCAGTTTGGGGGGACACAACATAGGGAAGACATTGGAGAGTGTCCAAAGGAGGCCAGGAGGGTGGGGAAGGGTCTGGAGGGGCAGTGAGGGCACTTGGAGTGTTCAGCTGGAGAAGAGGAGACTGAGGGGAGACCCCTTGGGGTGTTGAGCATCCTCCTGAGGGGCAGCTCCACCTCTGCTCCCTGTGAGCAGTGCCCCTGGAAGGGCTGGAGCCCCAAACCTGCCAGAGCTCCGGGAAGGTTGGGAAGATCCCCTCAGGGACAGGGTGGGATTGTTGGGGTGTCTGTGCAGGGCCAGAGGGTTGGACCCTGACCCTGCTGGGCCCTTTGCAGCTCTGGGTGCTCCATGTCTCTGTGCTGTTGTGCCCTGCAGGGATCCCCACGCTGGGCAAGAACGTGGTGGTGGCAGGCAGGTCCAAGAACGTGGGCATGCCCATCGCCATGCTGCTGCACACGGACGGCCGCCACGAGCGCCCCGGAGGTAGGAGCTGCTTGGCCCCGGACAGGAAACCTCCCCCTGCCCCCTCCAGGCTCCTAAAGCTGGCCAGGACCGAGGGGGTCATTCTCCACGTGGCCTTTTCCACCCTGAACCGGTCCCTGTTAAGGACCTGCGAGCTGGAGTCCGACCATCGGCCGCTGCCCCGTGTCCTCGAGTGCCACGTGTGTGTGTTTGGAGCCCTCCCAGGCGTGGTGACTCCACCATTTCCCTGGGCAGCCCATCCCAATGCTTTGCAACCCTTTCCATGAGGAATTTTTTTCCCCAGTATCCAACCTGCCCCTGCCCTGGCCCAGCCTGAGGCCGTTCCCTCTCATCCTGTCCCTTGTTCCCTGGGAGCAGAGCCCGCTCCCCTCTGGCTCCACACTCCTGTCAGGAGGTTGGAGAGAGCCAGGAGGTCCCCCCTGAGCCTCCTTGTAACATTTTGGAGCCTCCTTACCAAGCCCTTGCCCTTTTCCGTCCCAAATCCCTCCCTCCAACTCCCCAGGCTGTTCCCTGGGGTTTGTCAGTGGGCCCCGATATTCCTGAGAAACGAGGAGGGGGGGAAGCTGCAGGGAACTGGCTGGGTTTGGGTGGCTTTTGGGAATTGGAGCTCCATGGATTCACTGCCACAGGTGATGCCACAGTGACCATCTCCCACCGTTACACTCCCAAGGAGCAGCTGAAGCAGCACACGATCCGGGCAGACATCGTGGTGGCAGCAGCAGGTGAGGCCTCCCTGGGGACACAGAGGCTGTTCCTGGTGGGAATCCTTGGGGTCAGAACCTCCTGGGGCCTCTCTCTGGCAGAGCCTGGTGCTCTCAGGGCCAGCAGGAGCTGTTGGAGGAGGTTGATCCTGTGATTAAGCCAAGGAGCCACAGGTTTGATGTTCCTGGTGGGGCTGTGCCATTGGAATGTGAAGTAACACCTGGCAGGAGGGACATCTGATCAGGTGTGGGAAGCTCCCAGAACTGCAAGTTCACTGGGATAATCCACATCCAGGTCCAGGTGGGAACCCCCAGGTTACCCCAGCTGGGTAGAGGGGAGTTCTCCACTGGGATGGAACAGGATAAAAGTCCTTGTCCCACCTCCAGGATCTGTTTCCTCTTGGCCTCTTCCCTTCCCTGCCTTGAGAACCTGTTCAGCCACAAGCAAAGGTTGATTTTTGTGGGTACCCCCAGGTGTTCTCCCCACTCTGCACATCCTCACAGCTGTTTTTTCTCTAAAACCCCTGGAATTTTTAGCCATTTCACTTTGGAAATGGGGACATTTCAGCCCTAGCAGAGCTCTGCCCACCAAAGCTGGTGAGGTGAGATTATTGAATCCAAGTAGTTTGGGAGGCAGGAAGGCCCAAAACATCCTGGGAATGTGGGGGAGGGGGAGCAAGTGCTGTTTGACAGCACTGAGTGTGTGGTCCTGTGTTTTTCCAGGCATTCCCAACCTGATCACAGCTGACATGATCAAGGAAGGAGCTGCAGTTATCGATGTGGGAATAACCAGGGTGCAGGATCCCATCACTGCCAAGCCCAGGCTGGTTGGGGATGTGGATTTTGAAGGTAGGGAAAGGCTCTGGGTCTGGTTTCCTGAGCACTTGGGTGCTGAGAAGTGGGAAGGAAAGTCCTGGTTCCTCCAGTATTGGACCATGTGTCTCCCAGGACATGCCATGGGAAAGCTTTGTGCTCCAGAGGAGGCTCAGCAGCTGGGCCACTTTGCCTCTCTTCCAAAACTTTCCCAATCAAACCATGCAGACCTTCCCTTCTGCCCTGAATTCCTGGCCTTGCTCCCTGAGAGGGGTTCCTGGGATGAGCCTGGGCAAGGACACCAGAATTTCCTCCTGGAAGGAAAAGGGTGACTGCTCAGACTGATGAGGTGCCAACAGCAAAGTGTAAAGTCCACACTGAGCCCTGCACTTGCCATTGCTGTGCTGAAAATCAGCTCTTAGACCTTGCTTTGAGCTGGGGCTCTGCAGTTAGGCTGGACCAGAGCAGCAGAGGTGCACAGGGAGTGGCTGGACAGCAGGGAAAAGACCCCCTGGAGAACCCCCCCCTTCCTGCCCTGATCCTGGGGGGGGGATCTGGGGCTGTTGGGCTGGGGGTGCTGCTGCTGCTGCTGTTGGTTGTCCTGCTGAGCTCTTCCTTTCCTTGCCAGGGGTGAGGAAAAAGGCCAGTTACATCACCCCCGTGCCCGGGGGCGTCGGGCCCATGACCGTGGCCATGCTCATGAAAAACACCATCATTGCTGCCAAGAGGCTGCTGAAACCCAAAGAGCTGGAGGCAGCAACTGCTTAACCCAGGGCTCTGCCCTGCCCACTGAAAGCAACATTCCAAACTGGCTCCCAGACAGGCCGACAGAAATGCAATATTCCTATTTATTGTCCTGGGCAGGGGGAGTTTCCTGCCCCGAGGCCACAGGGGTGCATTGGAAGCTTGGGAATGCCCACACTCCTGGCCCTTCTCCTGCTTGTAAAGCTGCTTTGTGTGTGAGCCAGCCCTGCTCCTGCAAGGCTTGGGGGGTCCTGGGGATGCAGCTGCAGGGTGGTGGCAGCAATTCCCACGGGATTTGCCCCTTGGTGCAGAGCCTGGGTGGTTCTGTTCACTCAGTCCCTGGAGTGTGGCCTGTGCTGGTCTCCTGCTCAACGCTGGATCTTTAGTTTGAGCTCTTCTGTAGAAGAAGTTACTTGAAAAATTCCAAGAAAGCCATATCTGTGTCCTGGGCTGTGCAGGGCCCTGGGCAGTGGCAGAGCTGTGACAAGTCCTGGTGTGCAGCTAAGCTGGGGGTTGGGGTTTGTTTGTTTGATTATTTTTTTTTGCTATTTGGATGGTGAAGTTTTTAAAAAGCCTTTTTTTTTTCTAACCAAAGAAGAGTGTGGGGAGGGTTTTCAGTCCCCACAGGGCTCACAGGGGGGTCCCTGGGCTGTGCTGTGAAGTGTGTGAGTAACTAGTGAGTAATGCAGGCTGCCTAAATAAAGTGTGAGAAGATAAAAAAAACCCTCTTTGTGCCCTGGAATTATTTCTAATCAACTATTTATTTCCCTTCAAAAAAGGATTAAGAGTTGTTTTTACAGCCCTTGGGGTGTGAGCTGCTGTCCCCCCAGGGAAGGGGCAGGTCTGGCTCCCCCCTGAGCTCAGCTGAGACACAACTGGCCTTTTCTAAAAGCAAATCTCTTCTGTCAAACCTGCACAAACCTCTTCAGCTCCCTGAGTCCTTCCTCAGCTCCATCCCCATCAAAGCCCAAAGGAGTTTGGCTGGAAGCTCTGCTTATCCCAGGAACACGATGCCTCCAGCAGGGTGGACACACTGCCCTGCAGGATTGTTCTGGGGCACTGAGGGGAATCTTTCCTCTTCCTATTTCCTGGAAGGGCTGGTTCCACCTTCCTGGGGGCAGGAGTGCTGTGATGCCAGCACTGCACTGCAGCCTGGAGATCTTTCCTGACCTTTGAAGGGCTGCAGCTCCCACTTGAGCTGGTGCTCCACCCCCACTCCTGCACCGTTAAAAACCCTCAGGAAGGAAACATGGGGCCCCAGAGACACAGGAGGAGCTGAGGCTCATTGAAAGGAGGTTTTATTGGGTTTATCACTGAGAAATACAAAATGGGGACAGTGGTCCCGTGCTGGAGGCGGCGAATCCGAGCCCCTCCCTTGGCTCGTACAAAAAGTAGAAATCACGTGTGAAATGGTGCCAAAAACTGGGCAAATGGAGGCCAAACCCAAGCTGGGCTCTACAGTGGCTTCAGCTCTGCCCTGTGGAACAGCTACCAGAGCTGATGGGCTGGAGAAAAGCAAATTGCCCTGTTGAGTTCAAATCATAGTTTGACATGAACCAGCTCCACACAGGACTGGGGATCAAAATGCCACGGAACAGACACGGAACAGTTAATGTGGAACTAATGCTCAAGTGGTGGTGGGGGAAGAATGTGTTACTGCTGTCACCACGTGTCCCTGGGAGATGCACCTGGACCCGAAAAAAACATTGCTATAAATAGGAAATTGCCTTCAAGTCTCTGTTGGATTGGGCTATTTACAGGGAGCTGTCCCACGTGAAGATTCAGCCCAGTTGCAAGGTTGGACTGGTGTCCCAGAAAACCCCAGTACTGCTGGTGTAAGTGTCAGGCAGGTTTGGTCCTGCTCCTGGGAAAGGGGCTGGGGCTCTGGGAGGCTGGAAATAGAGGAAAAAATACAGAATGCAACCAGAAAAAAATGAGTGGAAGAAGCAGCTTTGAGGGTTGCTCCAGACCGGTGTTTCTAAACCAGGGCTGGGCTTGGTCTGGGGATGGAAAAAAAAATCCTTGGAAGCCTCGGCAATGCCCTGGTGCTGCTGGAAAAAAGGTGGTGGGAGCTGGGCAGAGCCTCCCTGGCTCCAACCCTGCTCCCTTCCCTTCCTCTCCCAGAGGATCCAGAGGCAGCAGCGGGTGGGAAGAGCCCCTTGTGGAGCTGAGATGCCAACGGGACCCCCAGCAGGGAAGTGCTGGGTGGGAGCCTGGAAATAACTGGGCATGTCCTGGCTCTGCCCTCCCTGTCCCAGCCAGGTGGGAATGCCCAGGAGGGAGGGGCTGAAGTGGGAGTGAAGCAGAGGATCCTTGAATTCCTCCAGGAGAGCTGGGCTCGGGAATGTCTCGCTCCCACCCAGAGGAAGGGGTGGGGCTGTGCCCGGGGCCAGGGCTGGCCCTGGCAGGGCTGTGGTGGGGATTTGGGATGGGCAACCAAAGGGCTTCTCTGCAGCCACTGTTCCCATTTCCCTGCAGAACCCACTCCTGATTCCTACAGAACCCATTCCAATTTCCCTGCAGAACCCATTCCTGATTCCTGCAGAACCCATTCCTGATTCCTGCAGAACCCATTCCCCTTTCCCTGCAGAAGCCGTTCCCAGTCCCCTGCCCGGCTCTCCCTCCATGTCCTGGTTGCTGTTGCCCTCCAGTGGCAACAACCTTCCCCCTGAGCTGCTCCTGCTTCCCTTCCCTTCCCTGGAGCTCCATCCAGTCCGTCGGCTCCTCTCCATCCTGCCGCGTCTCCTCCTGCCAGTCCCCAATCCAGAGCCGGGTCCCTCTGGGCGCTCCCACCACACCGGGGATGCCACGGAAGGGACCAGCACCCTCCTGCCCCCCATCCCCTGCCCAGCTGCCATTCCATCCCACGCTCCCAAAGCCTTCCCAGCCCCTCAACCCTCCTCCCCTCCCCCTAAACCCCCGGAAAGCCTCGATCCCCCTTTTCCACCAGCCCCAGGCTGTTCCCAGCTCCAGCTGCTCCAGCCCAGCAGCAACTCCGGGGTGGGCAGAGACCAAAAACTCCCCGATCCCACTTTTCCAGCCCCATTCCGCCGCCTCTGCCCGGCGGGAAGGGAGGAAATCCAACAATTCATGGCACTAAAAACCCCCGGAGCAACCGCCGGGGGGCTGCGGTCCCCTCTGACTCGCGTCGAAGAACAAGCCCAATTTCCTTTATATATATATATATGGCTCTGGAATATCGAGATCCATATATATATATATCTCTGTAACCCTCCCGGGCCGGGCTAGAGCGTGGTCTCACTGCCCATGTCCCGAGGCGCCTTCTCCGTGTCGGTGTCCTCGTAGTCCGACTCCATCTCGATCTTCACCTGGGGCACGGCACAGATGGGGCTCCGGGAATAGTTGAAGGCGGGAGAAGTCGGGCAGGAAATCTTGAGGTGGAGGGTGATGCTGAGGGAGGGCACAGGGAATGAGCCGCTGGATGTGGGAACTCCCATCCCAAACCCCTCCCAGGACCCGCGGGAAAGGGGGGTCGGGTTGTGCTGCCGCCAATAAATCCACTGAAATCCTGAGGTTTTGCCTTCGATACGCGGGATAACCCCAAATTTCAGGCTTAAAATGCAATCCCAACCCTCAAAATCCCCGTGGCCGTCGCTCGGCAACGTTTCATCGCTCCAAAGCCTCTCCCAACAAGCGACAGAAACACCCCAGATCCAGAGGGGTACAGAGAAGAAACACTGGATGTTTGGGAAACGCTCGTGGATGGTGGAAACTGGCTGGAGAAAGGCAGGATCGGTGGGTCTGGGGAGCCCCAGACGGTGCCCAGGGAGGGGGGCAGGGTGGGGGACCCTTTACCTGCGATCCATGTCCGATCCATTCGGGGAGGAGTCAGAACGCAAAGCTCCAGGTGGAGGCCCTCTTTCCTGGGGGACACAGAGGTCAAACACTCCCCAGGAGAGGAAGAATCCCCCCAAAACATCCCCCTTGACCCCCCACTCCGAGCAGGTCCTGCATCCTCCGGATGCTGCTGGGAAATGCTGATTTTTTGGGGGGTGATTAGAGAAAGGAAAGGCCCTGCAGGAGGCAGTTAATGAATTATCCAGTGGAAACTTGCTGGCACCGGGATGCAACCTGGAACAAACTCTCCCAAATTTGTCCTGCAGAGTTTTGGTTACACCCGTGGGGAAGGTGGAGCCCAACCCGATGAATCTGAGGGATTCCAACACAAGCTCTGCATCCCCTGCTTTTAGGGGCTCCAAAGCCCTCCCTAAACATTTTCATTTTTCAAAAGCCCCCATCAGGGCGGGGATGAAACCCAAGGAAGTCCTGGGTGTTGTTGAGATTTAAGGAAATCCTGGAGGTCCCCAGCCCTTGGGGCGAGAGATGCTCCTGCAGATCCCGCTCTGGCATCTCCCTCCTCTTGGATTTTAGGCTTGATCCAGGGGGCAGGAGGGCTCCAGGGTGCATCTCTCAGCGGGGTTAGTGCTGGTGGATGCCTGGCAGGGGGTTAGGAAGCAGCAGGGAAGGCTGGAGAGGCTCCTGAGCCCATTACTTACGGCTGAGGCAAAGGGGGCCCCCGTTGTGGGGCTGCGATGGCAGGGGCTCCATGGGGATCTTAATGACTGAGGGAGGTGGGAACTGGGGAAAAAACAGGGACATTGGGTGAAGGCAGCGCCTGGGGGGGATCTGGGGGCACCTGGAGCACCCCCAGGAGCCCAGACCTCCAGGTGGGGACAGTGGGAGGAGCTGCTGTCCTCTTCAAAGAGAAGGGGGCTGTGACAGGAGTGGTGCTGGGCCTGGAATTCGGGCAGAGAATCCCAACATTCCCAGCTGTGTGTGCTGGGTTGGGCCTGGAATCTGGGCAGAGGCTCCAAACAGTCCCAGCTCTCTGTGCTGGTGCCAAGGGGAATCCCTTGGGATTCCCCAAGGGGAATTCCCAGACCCACCTCCTCATCGCTGCTGCTGTCCCCTTTGGTGCCTTTTTTCTTCTTCTTCTTGTCATCCTCCTTCTTCTTCTCCTTCTCGGGGATGATGTTGTCAATCCAGGCCAGGTCGTGTTGGGAGAACACAAAATCCAGGAGCCTCCTCACCAGGATCAGGGCCAGAATCTACGAGGCCAGAGAGGAGCAGGAGGAGCACCTCCCACCCCAACAGCACCAAAACCCCCCCCAAAAAATCCCTTCCACCCCCCTCAGCCCCTTCTGGCGAGGCTGGAGTTACCATGACTGGGAAGATGATGGCAGCCACGGTGGATTTGAGGATCCAGAGCACAGCCAGGCAGATGATCTGCACCAGGGTGAAGAGGTGGATGCGGCGCAGGGGGACGTGGCGCAGGAACACGTAGTCGGGCTGGTGCTTGGCCGGCATGAGGAAGAGCTTGCAGCGATCCCAAAACTGCCACGGGAGGGAGGCTGGGATTAAATCCTCCCCCAACCCCAGTGCTGCCCAGGAAAACCCTCTTGGAGACCCTAGAATGGGGTTGGGGTTTTCTGTTGGGTTTCTCGGAGGGTTCTGGGCGTGTGTTTTCGCATGTGGCTGGAAATAGTGGGTGCAAGGAGGTTTTGGGGTCTAAATATTGGGTGCAATGATGTTTTGGGGTCGGAATGCTCCTTTTCACCTTTGTGGGACAGGTCATGGCCATAGAGGAGGAAGAGGAGGAGGAGGGGGAGGACTTACCTGGATGCCATTCAGGGAGGCAACGCCCATGTACAGGAACACTCCGTAGAGCACCGGCATGGGAATGTACTGGGAATATGGAGAAAACACGGCGTTTACCCCAGGGAAGGCAGCAGCTCTTTGCTGGGGACAAAAACCAACCCTGGGGGCCATGGGGAAAGGGCAGGATCCAGCTGTTCCTGGGCATCTGCAGGGTGGGAGCTGGGATGTGGGAGTGGGAATGTTTTACCTTCAGGATGGGGGCCAGGAAGACGGAAATGCCCGTGAGCACAAAGACGATGATGCCGGTCACCCTCTGCTCCCTGCGGGGGCACGGCACTGGGATGAGTGCTGGTAACCAGCCCATTCCTCCCCAGCCCATTCCTCTCCAGCCTATTCCCAGCCCATTCCTGCCCATTCCTGCCCATTCCCAGATCATTCCCAGCCCATTCCCAGCCCAACTCAGCCCATTCCCAGTCCACCCTCAGCCCATCCCCGGCCCATTCCTGCACATCCCCATCCCAACCCATCCCATCCCATCCCATCCCATTCCCATCCCATTCCCATCCCATCCCATTCCCATCCCATCCCCATC
>VXBA01005114.1:181419-198178 GCA_013399895.1 Serilophus lunatus
GAGGTTTGGGGGCTGCAGGGGTGGGCGGGGTGTGCCTGGGCCCCCCCAAAAGCCCGGCGAAGGGGGGCACCCACATCACCCTGGGGCACCACGCAGCCTGGCATCACCCTGGGGCACCCCACATCACCCTGCTGCACCCCCACAGGGCAGCTGACATCACCCCACATCACCCTGGGGCACCCCACACTGACATGGGGCACCCTGTGTCACCATGGTGCCCCCACGTCACTCTGGGGCACCCCGTGTGACAGCACCCATGTCACCCCAAAACGCTCCATGCCACCCTGGACACACCAAGTGCCCTCACTGCTCCTCACACCCTTCCCCACCCTCACCCCAATGCCCTGCAGGACCCCCCCACCCCCAGGAGTGGGTGCTCCTGGGGGGTCTCTGAGGTGCCCCTGGCCCAGCCCAGCTCACCCTCAGCTTGTGCTCCTTCCTGTTGACGATGACAGCTGTGATCTGCTGGTCCATGAAGATGAGGATGGTGACCAGGAGGGCGGGCAGGGCACTGGCCAAGTAAACCCACCACGGGTTCTTCCCAAAGGGGAACACGAACCACCCTCTGTCCACACGGGTGGGCTGGGAGGGAAGACAGTGGGGTGGGACACTGGGGCTGAGCCCAGGGAGGGAACAGAGCAGGAGAAACCCAAGCATGGATGTTTGGGGAAGCCCCACATCACCCCAGCACCCACCCCGGATCCAGCCCTGAATCCCTCCACCTCTGCACCTAAATTCTGCTTGGATGCTCCTCCAGGCTCCCCACAGCACCCCTGAACCCCATCACCTCTGGGCATCACCCATCCCTGAATCCCAACCCTGAATCCAGCATCCCACCCCAAATTTTGCCTGGATCTTCATCCCATCCCATCCCTGAATCTCAGACCACCACTCCCAGATTTTGCCTGTCTGCTCTTCAGAACAAACCAAAAAACCCTGGATGGGGGAAGAGAAATCCTTCTGGAATGGGATTTTCTTGCCTTTTTTTTACCTTAAAATCAGTAGGCACTTGGAGCTTTGGGGTGTTGAGTCCAAAAAGCACATCCAGCCCCACAAACATTAGGATGGACATAAAGATAGAGAAATCACTAATAAGTTTACGGAGCTGCCGGGAGCGAGAGAGAGAAAAGGGAGGAAAAACGACAGAAAAAGGGAGGAAAGAAAGTCACAGAATTAGAATATTCCTTAGAAAGGTCAAAGGAGCTTTAAAGAAGGAGCCAGGACACTGGAGGAGCTGTGATTCATCCCGAGAATTGGTGAGGAGCTGGAAGGAGATGTGGGAGAGGTGAGGGGTCCCCCCCTGGTGTGGCCAAACCTTGATGATACTGGGAATGTGGAGTTTAGGGGTGTCCAGTCCAAAACAGGCATCCACTCCACAGAAAATCAGGATGGAGAAGACATTGGAAAAATCAGCAATGAAAGCCCTGACCTGGAGGCAAGACAGGGAAATGGAGGTGGAGAGGACAATTAATGGGGTGGAAAGGGGGACTAATGGGGTGGAGAGGTTTGCTCCTGCTTTGGTATCTTTCCCTGGGGTTTTCCAGCTCTGCTCACCCATGGAAACCCCACAAAATGCAGATTTGTCTCTCCTTTCATCACGAGGTGATGGGTTATTCAGCCAAGTCATAGAATCATGGAATCCTGGAATGGTTTGTCTTGGGAGGGACCCTAAAGCCCATCCAGTGCCACCCCCTGCCCTGGGCAGGGACACCTCCCACTGTCCCAGAGGGCTCCAGCCTGGCCTTGGACACTCCCAGGGATCCAGGGGCAGCCACAGCTCCTCTGGGAATTCCAGCCCAGTCCCTCCCCACCCTCCCAGCCAGGAATTCCTTCCCCAGATCCCATCTCTCCTGCCCTCTGGCAGTGGGAAGCCATTCCCTGGGTCCTGTCCCTCCAGCCCTTGGCCCCAGTTCCTCTCCAGCTCCTGGAGCCCCTTCAGGCTCTGGAAGGGGCTCCAAGGTCTCCCTGGATCCTTCCCTTCTCCAGGCTGGACATTCCCAGCTCTCCCAGCCTTGGGACTCTCCCCAGCAGCTCCATGTGCTCCCTGTGCTGGGATCCCAGAGCTGGAGGCAGCTCTGCAGGGGGGTCTCACCTGAGGGGGCAGAGGGGCAGAATCCCCCCCTCCCCTGCTGTGGGATCAGCCCAGGGCACAGGGAATTTTTGGGATGGCTCCAGCCCATCCCCTCGTCCCCCAGGTCCCTCTCCCAGCACTGCTCTCCATCAGTTCATCCCCAGCCTGGATTGATCCCACGATTGATCCCATGATGTTGAGAGGGGACCACCCCAAAGGCTTTCGCAGGAGTCCAGAAACCAGGGGCTAAAACTTGGGAAAAGAGTCTCCCAGTTCCTGCCCAGGCCTCCCAAAAACACGGACTCATTCTCCCAGCGTTCTCTGCATCCAACCAAAGGAGGGGCAGCTCCCGTTTCTCCTCCCTTTGGGGGGCACTTCCCTTACCTTGGTGGGGAAATAGCGGCTGAATTTGAATTTTTTCAGGGTCAGGGTCATGGAGTAGGTCCCGAAGAAGAGGATGAAGGACATGAGGGCCAAGTCAGGCACGAATTTACAGGACTTTCCCACTAAACTGCCGCCGTATTTGAGGCATTCCTTCTTACTCAGCTGAGTCCAGTCCAGAGCTGTGAGGTTAATAGCATTGTACTGGGGGGAAAAACCCAAAACAAGGAAAAATTAGCATTTTCTGTGGCTGCAGTGTGTGGGGAAAGGGCGAATTCCCAGCCAAATGTAACAAAATGAGTGTTTTCAGCAACTCCAGCTTGCAAGGAAAGGGGTATTTCCTGGTCAAACCACCAAAATACGTAATTTAATTTAATCTAATTTAATTCATAGTAATTTAATTTCTTGCAATGTGCAAGAAAAGGGCTATTCTTGCCCAAAAGCCAACATCTGGCATTTTTAGCAGTTGCAGCATGGAAGGGAAAAGGCATTTCCTGGACAAACCCCCAACATTAGTGCTTTAAGGCACTGCAGTGTGCAAGGAAAGGGATATTTCCTGGTCAAATCCCCCGAATTCTTGCAAAGAAATAAGATATTCCCTGGTCAGTCCCACCCAAACCGGCAGTTTGATTAATGCCAGCATGCAAGGAAAGGGGCACTCCCAGGGTTGCTGCCACCGGGAGCCCCAAACCCACCAGGAAACCCCAGAGCTGGGAATAACTGGGGGTGGACAAAGCAGGGATTTGTTGGTTCTGAGCCCAACCCTGAACCCGAAAGCGAGTTTGCCTCGCTCGGAGCTGGCAGAGCTCACTCCCGTCCCAGCCCAGAATTCCCAGTGGGACGAGCGATCCCACTTACCAGAGACACATTAGTGGTGTTGGGAGCCACTGGAGCTGAAGCATCGAACGAGGTCGCGTTGGCTGCGGGAAAGGAGTTTGTTACTGAGGTTTGGGGGGTGGTCCCCAGCCCGGGGCGCCGGGAGCAGCCGGGAGGCAAAGCGGGACGGAGCGAATCCTCCGAGAGCCACGCAGGGATCGGCATCCCCAGGGATGTGGGGACAGAAACCCCCATTTCTGACCCCGCGGCGACTTCTCCCCGATTAATCCCCGCGCGTCGGGGCAGAGACGCGGCTCCTCCTGCAGCGGCTTCTCCCTCCAGGGCTGGCGAGGGCCGGGGTTTGGGTTTTTTTAGGAGATTCCCAGCTCCTAAAATTTTTCAGGGCACCGCTGGCAGCGGGCTGGAGCCTCCCGACCCTCAGCCGCCTGTTTTTGGAGAGGCAGCACCCAGGCATGCCCAATTCGCCTTTATTTTTTTTTTTATTTCACTTTTTAAATCGTTTTTGGTTTTTTTTAGGGGTGGTTTTGGTGTCTCACTGCAACAACAATAAAATTCCACCTTTTCCAGCCCCCACCCCCGGCACCTTCTCCTCCTCCGGGGCAAAAAGCAGCTCCGCTCTGCTCTTCGGGGGACGCAGCTCCCAAATTCTTTCTGGGTGCCCCCCAGGGGGGTCCGGGATTGCTCTGTCCCCCCCCTTTTCCCTGCTGTCCATCCTCTTCCTCGCCAGGTGGGAATTCCAGCTGCCCCAGAGCTGCCACTTCCATCCCCGGCGCCGAGGATTAATGAAGGAGAAGCGATTGCTGGGTCAGGAGTGGAGCCCCCGGGGCTGCCAAAACCAGGCTCTGGCAAACCCAGCACTAAAAACAGCATTATTATTATTATTATTATTTTTCCCTCCATATCCTTTTATTTTTCCAGAAATCGGCTTTATTTGTGGTTTCTACAACTTAAAAGGGCAGCACAGCACTGGTGGGATTTAAGAGAAGACCCCTGAGGGCTCTACACAAACCCTTTTAGCAGAGAGACAAAAGTAAAATACATAAAAAGCCAAAAAAACCCCAACTAACAAAGCCCCCCACGGGGGGGGGGGGGGGGGGGGGAGGAGAGTATCAAATATTAAAATAACTTTAATATTTAGAAGGTGATACTCACTTGAGATTGAAATCAGCCCAAATTGATGTGTGCAGCAGAGACAAATATGGGACAAATCAGTTAAAATGGTCAAAAATCAGAGCTAATTAAAAAGAAAAAAAGGATTAAAAAAAAAAGGATGGAGAGGGGAATAAACAGAATTTCTCATTATCTAGAGGAGTGGAAAATCCATTGTGGACATCAGTGCCCCGGGCAGTGAGGGCCGGGAGTGGGTGGCAGAGAGGTTGGAGGTTTTTGGGATGCAAATGCCTCTCGGTTGCTCGGGGTTTGCTCGGGATGGGGACTTGGAAAAGCAGGAAAACCTCCCTGGAGGCCGAAGGCTTCGCCTCCCCCCTGGGTTAAGCCGCGGCAGCCGGTGCTGCCGGGCAGATTCCAGCACACGCGGGCGGACGGTCACGCTTCCCATCGGGATCGTCGCGCTCCCGGGAGTCGCGTGGGGGCTCCGCCTTCGCCCTCGCAGGGTCGGGTTTGGGGGGGCTCCTTGGGAAGGGTTGTGCTGACTCTGCTGCTCCTGGGGGCCTCAGGTCCCAACGTCGCTCAGCTCAAGCAGGAGTTGAGGAGAAACACCAAATGAAAGCACATCACTGTTATTCCCATCACAGCAGCCAAGGTTTCTCCTCGGGAACGTGTTGGGTGGAAGGTCTTGGATGCTTTGATTTCTGGGAAGAGCTTCGCATCCCCTTCATTCACCATCAGCCTCCTCTGCAGCTGATGCTCCCCAAAACTGGTACTATTTAGACATTTTAAATAGATTCAGCTCCTCTGGGAGCAGGAGGTCGCTGCCATTGGCCCAGAATCTCCTCTCCCTTCCAGGTGCTTCCTTCAGGAGCATCTGAGCTGAACAATTCGGACCAGGGATCCTCCAGGATGTCAAGGGGAGCTGCCAGAAGAGCAGAGAACCCTGATGGCCCCTCCTTTTTGAAAAGGAGCAAAAAGGAGGAGAAAAAACAGTCCATGGAGGTTTCCACACCCAACTGGGACATCCTGGAGGGTCCCAGACACCAGAGAGGACGAAACCGCCCCAGGTGTTTTCTGGAGAAAAAGTTTCCATTGGCAGCAGGCTGGAATTACTGATCTAAAATGTCTTTTTGGTTCCATATTTCCTTCTTATCCATCCAGGTTCTTATCTCCAGGCTGAGATCCCGACTGCCCAGCGCCATTTGCTGTGTCCCAGGAGGCAGCAAGGTGTTCATCCATGTGGGACAAGGCGCTTCTTCCACCTTCAGAATCACCCTTGGAGGAAGATGAGGGTGAGGTCTCTCCACCTGGCATAACTTGCTCTATCCCAGAAAGCACCAACACGTTCATCCGTGTGGGACAAGGCTCTTGTTCCACCTTCAAAATCACCCTCGGAGGAGAAGGATGAGCATGAGGACGATGAAGTGTCTCCACCTGGCGCCGTTTGCTGTTCCCAGAAGACGCCAACACGCTCATCCATGTGGGACAAGGTGTGTTTCTTCCACCTTCGGAATCGCCCTCACAGGATGAGGACGAGGCCTCTCCACCCTCAGAGGAGGAGGACAAGATCCCCTTACCCCACGCCAACAGCGTCGCTGCCTCTTTCCGCGTCCTTGGCCAACGATCCAGTGGGATTTATCCACAAGAGGAGCCTCCCACCCCCTCCAGCCCGAGAAGGAGGTGTACTCACCTGGGTCGGGAGCGACGCACTCGCACTTGTACATGGTCACGTAGTCGGGCTTGAAGTCGGAGTTGATGGGGTAGTACTTGAAGGCCCCGATCATCTTCTTGATGGCGTCGTAGATGAAGATGAAGCTGATGAGGGTGGAGAAGCCTTCCTCGGTGAAGCGTGTGATGTACTTTATAATGAAGCTGGCGTCGGTGGCCACCAGGATAAGGCACTGCAGGGCCGAGTGCAGCCCGATCCAGAGGCGGAATTCCATGTAGTCGATGCCGTTGCCTCTGAAAATTGGGATGAGGCAAGAGCAGGTTGGGGGCTGGGGAACACGTCCCACCCCAGCAGGGGTGCAAGAGGCTGTTGTGGCAAAGTCATGGAAAGGCTTTCTGTGAGGTGACCGCCCCCCTGAGACCACCCAATCACATCCTGCTCCCAGATATGCCTCCTGACGGGAATTTGGGCTGTGAAGCGAGGGAAGAATATTGTCCAGCTAACAGGTCTAAAGAGAAGTGGGCAAGGCCCAGGGGAGAAGGATGTATCCACAAGGAAAGCCAAGCTCAACTTAAGAATCAGCCCTAGCTGGGCTGGGCTGGTGGTGGAGGAGGAGGGGTTTGGGGGTGTGGTGGTGAAATCTCTCCACACAAAACAGGAGGAAACCCTCCCTCTGGGAAGACCATGCACACATGGGACACTGATGTGAGAGGCAGCTGAGAAGGGATCAAAAACCATCAAAGATCCCCCAGAGAACCCCCCAGACTCATTCCTGAGGCCTCCCAGCACTACAGGACTGCACATGATCCAAGGGATGCAACAAATCCAGAGTCAGTCACAAGAGTCTGCAAAGCTGCCCCCGCCCAGGGGAGGTGCCTGGGCACCTCCTGGATGAATGAATCCATTGGACTCTGTTTTAGGAGACCCTCATCACCAAGAAAACCAGGAGAAGACCCAGGGGATGCTATTGGGTCCCACAGAGTGGTGACACATTTTCTATTTAATCTCTCTCGTCACCCGTCTTCCCATTTCCTTCTATCCCTCTCTCCCTCTGCCTCACGTTTGCCATTAAATAAAATCCATGCTGTTGGACTTTGGTCTCGTTTGCACCTTAGTTCAGGCAGAGGCCTCTCTAGTAATTTAAGAACAGGATCCTAACGCCCTGTTCCCCATGGAATCACCCAGCACCTACTTGCTGAAATCGAAGAGCAGCTTCTCGAAGATGAGGATGGGGCCAGTGCTGCTGAGGATGATGAGGGGCTGCCCAGCAAAGAGGCAGAACATGGAGCCAGCCATGGCTGTGCCGAGAAAGCTCTCCATGACTCCCTGGGGATGGACCAAACAAATGGATGGGCGTTACATTCCCATGTGGAGGTGGGAATGAAGGGCCTCTGCTTGGTTGACTCAGGATAGCAGGGACCATGGCCCCTTGCTGCTGGCATTGCTTTCCCATCTCAGGGGTATTTCAGGGCTTCCAGTCCCGCGTGGGGACGGATTTCCATCCCTGGCATTAACGGTTGGCGCAGCACAAGTAGGGTGAAACCCAACCCACCCCAACTCCCTGTCCCCGACCACGGCAACCCCCTCTCCTTGGACTAGACCTGGTAGTTGTCCGTGGCGTCCCCCAGGAGGCCCCCGAAGGTGATGGCGTTGGTGATGCAGCCCAGGTAGATGAACAGGATGGCAGAGATGGACTGGATATGGAAACCCTCGTAGAAGTCGCTGGGGAACCAGGGCAGCTTCCTCTTGATGTCCAAATACAGGCCACCACAAAACCTGTGAGACACAGCCAGGGACCGGCACGTGACTTCCACCAAAAGCGAATCATGGAATCAGGGAAGGGGCTGAGGTTGGAAGGGACCTAAAGACCACTGAGTTCCAGCCCCTAGCCACAGGCAGGGACACCTTCCACTATCTCAGGTTGCTCCAAGCCCTGTCCAACCAGGCCTTGGAGGCTTCCAAGCATGGGGCAGCCCCAGCTTCTCTGGCCAGTTGTAAGATATAGACATATAAAGATATATATATAAAAATAGATCTGGTGCTGCACAGAACTCTGTGCCTCAGAAGCATTTCACCCCTCTCTGCCCCAGGAGGCCTCGGGATGATCCAGCAGGAGATGCTGGCTGGTGCTGGCACCTGCCAGAGGTTTTGGGACGCTGCTCACCTGCCAGTCCACGCGAGCTCTTCCCCGATTTCATGCACTTCAGGCATCTCCCCATCGTCGCTGCCTCCTCCTCCACCCCCAGCTCCGGCACCACCGGCTGTGCCGTTCATCTGCCCCACCTCGTTCAGGGAGAAAACGGATTTCCTGTGGGATGGGGACACGGCGTTGGGACGGATCCACCACCACTGAGCTGGTCCTGGTGCTGGGCCCACGCCCAGGGCCGTGGGGTAGCTCTGCCTGTAGCAGAGCTTGGGTTTGGGGACAGTTTGGAAAGATCAAGAGCTGGATTGGCTCAGCACAGGGGGTTAATGAGGATTTTCCTAGAATTTTGAATGGTTTGGGATGGATTTGAAGGGGTCTTGAAGGTCATCCAGTTCCAACCTCCTTCCATGGGCAGGGACACCTTCCACTGGAAGTTGTCCCTGCAGAGTGGAAACAGCTCTGGGGGCAAAAATTTGCTGAAAACCAACATTTCTGGAGCATTTGCTGAAGTTATTTCTAGGGGTGAAGACAAGCCAGGATGCCTCTGGTGTCTCCAGAACAAGAGACACGGCGTGGCCACGGGGCTCCAACCCCACGTCTCCCACTCACCTCTTGTCAGCCGAGGGCACCTTTTTGGGTGGCTCGATCCTAATGTTGGGATCCCATTCTCCAGGGGGCAGGACAATGACTTCATCCAGGAACTCGTCTATGCCAGCGATCAGGTCTTCCCTGTCCCGGGCTTTGTAGGCGACGTCGCTGAAGAGCTGGGGGTCAGCACAGGAGAAGTGTCAGCCTGGCCAAGGTGTCCAACACCCACATGCCCCACGTCGTTGTGGGGTTTTAAAGCTCATCTTTTGGCGTGAGGGGATGAGATTTGCTTTTTCCTCTCGATTCTGGGCAGGGGGTTGCACCCACTCACATCGTCCACCATGAGCGTCGCGATGGCTCTGCCGATCTCGTTGTAGGATTTGGCTTTTCCTGCAGGACCGAGGAGGATGAAGAGGAATCTGGGGAGGGAAAGGTTTGGTGTTGGCAACCTCAGACCTCCAGCACCCTTGTTATCACTGGGTGCTTCGGATCCAAAGGAGTTCTGCTCACCTGGTGGGGACGGGCACCTCCGTGACCCCTCCCAGCATCGTCGCCTGGAGGAGCCGCACGAAAGCCACAAAGGGCTTCTCCAGGAATTCCACTTCTCCCACCAGAACATTGGAGGCCTCAGCATCCTTGGGGATCTTCTTGATGAACTTGTTCTTCAGCTGTTGGAAAGATGGAGGTGGGGAAGGGAGCGGTTGCCAAAATTCGGGGGTTCCCCCTCTTTTCCAAACCCCTGAAAAGCTGAAGGCACAGGCTCGGACCTCTTCACTTCTGGTGGTCCCAGGACTCCCCCAGGGTTTGGGATTCAAGAGTCACATCCAAGAGTAAGCCAGGAAAAATTCATAAAGCTGAATTTCTTCATTACTCACAAACGTCACTAAGCCCAAGATTAAACTCCACACTCAGGGCTCCCCAGTGCAACGAGCTGGTAAAAGGTGCTTTGCTGCTCCGGGGTCTGAGCAAGGAAAATTCCATGAAATCTGCCTGTGGAACATCTGAGCCAAAACCCAGGGATCCTGGACCAAGCCAGGAACACATTTCTGAATTTACTTTCACTCCTAGGCTCCCCCAAAACCTGCACAACACAGAAACAGCCCTAAACACTCTGCACAGGGGATGCTTTTGTGCCTCATTCCTCCCCAACCTCATCCTGGGAGCGGGAACAAATAATGGAAGCAGGAAACCTCATTCATGGATTTATTCTCTAGGTCTCTTCTCCCCTGCAGCTCTTTCATTATGAGTCTAAAAGGGTTCAATACCAACCCAGGCAGGGTGTTATTCTAATCTATATGGCAGCATGAGGGGAGGCATGTGAGCCGGGCAGGAGCTCTCCCCTTCCTAATCTTTTAAATCCAAATGGAAAAAAAAAAATAATAATAATAAAGCAACTCCTCCAGTGCAGCTTGGAATAAGAGCAGGAGTTAACAGTGACCACTAAGCTTCATGTAACACTTAAAAAGTCCCTTTGTAGTGGGTCTAATAGGGATTAAACCTAAATGCTTTGCATATTTTGGGATTAACCCTCCGAACCCCATTGCTGGATGTATCTGGGTGATATTTGGGGTGATATTTGGGGTTCCTTGGTGGGCAGTTGGCTTTGTTTTGGAAGGTGCTCTGGAAAACTTGTGCTGTCCTGGTTTTGTTTGAGGGATCCTTTCCCTCCGCCTGCCTAAAGATTTTAAGGAATTCTTTTGTCCATCCCGAGGAGTTCGAGCTCCATCGGCACGTTTGCACACCCCAAATTCCGTGTTCTTTTTGCAAGCACAGGTGCCACGTGTGGCACAGCTTCCCCATGAGTTCCCAGGGGTCAATGCAGGCATTGACTTCCCTAATTAGGAATTTGTGTGGATATCGACCGGGCGAGGCTGCACAAGGCTCACATGGACCTTCCCTTGGGTTGGGATGGGAACAACTCCATCACAGAGAAGGGGTTGGGTGGCAACAACCCCCCCATGGGTGTGGAGGGGATGCTCCTCACAGCATTGCACAGCTGGTTCTGGGGGCTCACCTGGTCAGTGCTCGGGGTGTCTGAGATGTCGTTCATGCTCCGACTCTGTGCGTGACCTGAGGGACACAGAAGGGAGGGAAGGTGAGGAAACCACCCCGGGATGTGCAGCCAAATTTCAGCCCCACGTGGTAGGAGAAAACACGGTGGGAGGACTTTGTGCAGAGAAATTAAATATTATTTATTGTAGCTGGGGTTCTCAACCAGGTGAAACTCCAAGAATCAGGAAAATCTCCTTCAGCGAGAGGCTGGTCAGGCACTGGCACAGCTGCCCAAGGCCGTGGTGGAGTCACCACCCCTGGGAGGTGGATGTGTCACTTGGGAAGGGGGTTTCACAGAACAGTCTGAGTTGGAAGAGACACCCAGGGATCACCAAACCCAACTCTCAAGCTCAGTGGTAAACACAGTGATGGTGAGTTAACAGTTGGACTTGACCTTAAGATGAGCTCAGTTAAGACTTGGTCCCAATAATGCCAAGGTCACAGGGCACATGGCCCTGTGTGGGCCATTCACTTAAGGGCTGGGCCTCATGATTCTTCCAACTCGGAGATGATCTTAGAGGGCTTTTACAGCCTTGACAACCCCTGATTGGGTTTATCATTTATGATGATAAATAGGAATTTTTCCACTGTGACTTTTTTCAACATCACCCACCCCGTGGTTGCCCAACCACCCAAGGGGGGGCAATGTCTGTGCTGGGACCGCCCCCATCACTGCAAATCCCCACTCCAGTACCACAACCCGACAGCTTTTGTTGTCTGGGGGCAGGTTCTGCCCCCCCAGCTTACGCAGGCGGCCGTAGCTCGCGCTCTGCCGCATCCGCAGGTCCTCGGTGGAGCGGTGGAAGGCGGCTCCGGTGGCCGGGCTCCGGACGGGGCTGCGGGCTGGGAGAGAGGAGCTGTCACTGCTCAGCACCCCCATGGCTCCCCCGACACCAACATTTGCTTTTCTCTCCCATTCTGTCCTGTTCCACCCGTAGGAATTCTCCCTTTGGCAGATTGTCCTGCCCCAATTCTCCCCGCTCCTCAAATCTTCCCCAACCACTCCACGCCCAACCAACACTCCGTTTGAGGCAATGAGTGGGTCCAAAAGTGGAATTAGGAAAAGTCAACACTTTATTTGGCTTTTTAATTGACTGATTCTCAGGACAGACACTGAAACACCAGAAATTTGCTTTTCTCTCCTACACTTCTTTGCACTTTTATCCCACCTGTAGGTATTTGCCCATTGGCAACAAGGGGATGTCAAGGAAAATATTGGAATAAACTGTTCTACCCCAAATCTTCCTGCTCCCCAAATCACCCCAGGTCCCACCAATGCTCTTCTCCAGGCCGCCAACAGGACCAGAAGTGCAACTTCTGTTACTCAGGAAGACTCAGCACCTTATTTGGCTTTAAAATCTAATAAAGATCCAAAGAACCCTGAACTCCAAAGAAACCTACCCTTGAAAGTTGCCATGGATGTCACGCTTCAAAATATTTCTGTTCACCGCCACCAAGGTTCATGTTTCTCCTCCCTGTCTCATTTATCATCTCAGATTACTTGACATAAAAACTTTCTCCCCCTTGGATTTTCTGTGTTAAGCCCAGAATTTTCTAAGAAAACCTCCTCAATTCCCAAAACTGTGTTTTCTTTTTGGAAAACCATCTGGATCAGTTTTGTTGAGCTGCACCAGCTGCAAGCGCATCATCCCCGCTCTTGTTTTTTTCATTGTTAAACCCAACAAAAATAATGATGAAATTCCCACTGGCCATGGCCTGTTTATCCCAATATCAACCATGGAGTTGCCATTGGCAAAGGAAATGTGGGAGAACCCCCTGCTCCTGCCAACCACAATTTCCTCAGTGTCTCTATTTCCAGACTCAAAGAGCTGCCATTGTCTCATCAAGGGACTAAACACGACATTTCCAAGCCGTGCTCTGGTTTGAAGGCTTGGGGCAAATCTTGGCTCAAACATCCAGTCCTGGACATGGATGATGGGTGCTCTGAAACATGGGAATGCCCACGGGGTGGGAATATTATTGATGGCCTCTCCCATGTGCAGCTGGTTTCTGTCTACCCGGGGAGCAGCTGAAACCGGGCAAATCCCGGGCTCCACCAAGTGACCTCCATTTCAACCTAAGAAAATAATCAGGCGTGAAAACAAACAAATCCCCTTTTATAATGGCTCAAAAATAGGCGGGTTCAGCCGCCCAGCAGACTGGATTTGTCTCTTGGCTGCTGTGCCAGCAAACCCCTTGGCCAAGAGACCGTCGGCACCGCTGTCCCTCACTTTGGCATTGTCCTCACACCGTGACGCTGTCCCTCACACAATGGAATTGTCCCTCACACTGTGACATTGTCCCTCACACAATGGCATTGCCCTCACAGTGACACTGTCCCTCCCACAAGGACATTGTCCTCTTACAACGATGACGTGAATCACACAATGCCATTGTCCCCCTCACAATGCCATTGTCCCTCTCACAATGACATTGTCCCTCTCACAATGCCATTGTCCCCCTCACAATGCCATTGTCCCCCTCACAATGCCATTGTCCCTCTCACAATGACATTGTCCCTCTCACAATGACATTGTCCCTCTCACAATGCCATTGTCCCTCCCATAGTATTTTCCCTCACCCAGTGACATTGTCCCTCTCACAATGGCGTTGTCCATGTCCCTGAGACGTTTTCCCTCACCTACTGATGTTCTCCTCACACAACCCCGTCTGTCTCAGCCAACATCTCCTCGGCTTCCAGCTCCCAACGGCCGCCCCCCGTCGAACACACCAGCAGCAGGACTTTGGGCTCCTTCTCAACGCACCAAATCCTTGGGTGTCCCAAGAGGTTGGGTTTCCCCTTTCCTTCTCCCGAGACACTCCTCCCCAAGACTCAAGGGTGCAGCCAGGTCAAACCCCAAGGACTCACATGTGTTGGAGGAGACAGATTTTCCAATGTCAGCCAAGGACCTGTGGATAGGCTTCTTGGTTTGGTGGCGGTGCTTCCTGAGGAGCACGTAGCTTATCTTCTCCCGCAGCTCCGGCTTGAGCAGACCATCCTCAATCTGCTTCTCAATCACATCATCTGCAAGGGAGGTCCAGGGGTTACCCCAGAAAGCTCAAGACAATGAATCTCTGGAGCAAGTTGGTGCCTCTCAACTCCTGCCTTTGCTTAATCCCATGAAATTTGGTTTATGGAGCAAGTCAATGCATTTAAATCCCTTCTCTGTGCTTTAGGACATGGGGGAAAATTGGTTTTGGATGGAAATCCACCGGCTCCTACCTATAATCTGGGGCAAGGAGTAGCCATCCAGGTCCAGGAGCACCGTTCCCGTCTGGAGACACGTCCGCAGCTCAAACAGGCTGTGCAGGGACAACGTGGACACGTGGGGTTTGCTCCACCTCTCCCCACCTTCCTCCACCTTCTCTTCAAACTTGATCCACCTGGAATGAGAGTGGGATGGGCGTGGGTGACAAAGGAATAAGGCAATGGCTTTCCCTGGGGGATGTTTGGCTCCTCCAGGTGGGTTTGCAAGCCTGGATCAATTCACCCTGAAAAGCTTTGGCTTCTTATTCAGGATGGAAATGGAGAAATCTTGTCACATCCTCACTCAAAGGGCTGCTTCCAGGATTGCAGAGTGGGAGAAAACCTGCCACTCCCACCAGTGAACTCAACCCCACAGATTTCCCCCTTCTCAAACTGCTCCTGTGGGGTTTGGGAGCTTCTGCCATGGAGCTGGCCGTGCCTCAGCCAGGCTCTGCGCCTCCACGGGCCAGCCGTGCCCCTGGGAGAGCAAAAGCCCAGGAAATGCCCAAGTCTTCTTAATTTCTTAGTGATGCTCAGACCTCCAACTGGGCTCTTCGTTCCCAGGGTGGGAGGTGAGAAGGTTCATAAACTCTTGGAAATCAACCCTTGGAAAACAATAACTTGAAAACGGCCCTTCCACCTCCGTAATTTTACAAACCGGACTTCAGAACAAATTTGGGAACAGGGCTGACTCTTGGAAGGGCAGCTCCCAGCAGGACATCAGTCTGGGGGAGAAAGCTGCTTTTCCTTTCCAGGAGGCTCCCAGGATCAGCTTTCCCAGAGCTTAACCTTACAAATTCCAACTGGTCCAACTGGGATTTGGGCTCCTGTTGCCCCAGAGAGCAGCTGATGTCTAAGGAATGCTGGGGGAGAAGGGTGGAGAGAGCCCTGGGTTGTATCAGCTGCATCAAAATGCTGCTCCAAAGACAAAATGCCAAGTGTTATTCAGGATGAGAATGGAGAAATCCAGGAATACCCCCACCCAAAGTGCTGCTTCCAGGATTGCAGACTGGGGGAAAACCAGTGACCTCCTCAAACGGCTCCTGCAACACCTGGAAGATTTCCTAAAACTGGGAATGCCAGGAATGATCTGTACCGGGGCCAAAACCCCAACACACCCCCCAAAACACAACATTTATCCCTAGTTCCATCGTTCCAAAGCTCCCCAGCCCCATTTCTTTGGAGAAACCCTTTCTCCAGCCCTCCAAACAACACTGCTTTCATGGAGAGGGACTTCAAGCTTCCCGCCGTGGCACCCGCTGAGCCCAAAGCTGATTAGGCCACTTTTCCTTTCTTTTTTGCCCCGTTTTCCAGACAAAAGTGGGTCATTAGGGAGCAGACAGGGTGGCAACTCGGGTTGGAGCGAGTGCAAGGGCTCAAGGCGGGTTTCCAGCGGCGCCTGTGCCCTGGGATCAACATCCCGTGATGGTTTCGCCAAGGCTACGGCACAATCCCACCTCCCTGCCGTGCTCAGGGCCTCGAGTTCCAGGGTCTTTTCCATTTATTGTGGATTTAGAGCCGCTCCCACCTGCTGTTCCCACCAGGGAGCTGCTCTCCTGCAGCTAAAGAGGCTCCTCGCTGGGGAGAGGAAATTGGGACGTGAGGAACCTCCATCCTCCCAGGAGGAATTTGGGAACATCCATCCCCAGCCCTCTCTGATGAAAATCCCAATGCAAACTGTTGGGGTTTTGCCTTCCAAGGTTCTTTTGGGAGTGGGAAGGATGGGTAGACACAGAAAATTCCATCCTCCCAGAAGGAATTTAGGAACCTCCATCTCCAGGCCTCTCTGATGAAAAACCCAATGAAAATATTGGGGTTTTTTTCCCTTCCAAGCTTTTGTGGGGAGTGGGAAGGATGGGTAAACACAGAAAATTCCATCCTCCCAGAAGGAATTTAGGAACCTCCATCTCCAGGCCTCTCTGATGAAAAACCCAATGAAAATATTGGGGTTTTTTTCCCTTCCAAGCTTTTGTGGGGAGTGGGAAGGATGGGTAAACACAAATCTATGGAAAAACAAGGTGGAAATGAAGGACTTTTGCAGCAGCATCCCTATGCTGTGGTGCTGGAACAAGGATGGCATCCAGGAAGATTTCTCCCATCCACAGGGTGAAATTCCACACCCAGACTGGGAAATCCCACAGTGCTACAGAAAGGAAAGGCTTGGGATACATCAGCAACCCTGATTTCCTTCCCAAAGCTCTCCCAGAAAACCTCAACCCTACTGGTCTTTACAAAACTCAGGTCAGGAAGAGAAAATCCCACTTGGATTTGAGATCATTCCTTTGGATAAACTCCTGATTCAATAAGGAAAATATCATTTTAATAATTTTATTTTTATTTTATTGGGCTTTATTATTATTGATGAGGGGTAGGAGAAGTTTAGCTCTCGACCTGGCCAAGAAAAAGCGTGCAGGGAAAAAAAACCCTTGGAAAAAATGTTCTTTATGTCCCTGATTCCCATTTCCCAGCTCTAATTCCCCCTTTTCCCAGCACATTCTCCCCTTTTTTCCCCCTCCCAGCCCTTTCTGCAGGACTTTGCTCTCTTGTGGTGACTGGGAATGGGAAAAGCTCCAGCTCTGGGGCTCATCCAACACGAGGAGAATTGGGACAAGATGGAAAATCCTCCTCCAGGCTGCTGTGCAACCCCCCCCCCCCCCC
>VXBA01005114.1:198220-228298 GCA_013399895.1 Serilophus lunatus
AAACCTTCATATTTCCTGCATTTCCCGAATTTGGGAATGTCTTCTTTGAACCCCATTAAAACGATGCTCATTCCCCAACCCTGTTTGCACTCAGGGGTGTTGAGGGAGGGGGTTTTTCCTGCCCTTTTCCCACCCAAGGCATCTCCCAGCTCACCTGGCTGACTCCTTCCACTCCATCTCCTCCCCATCGTGTTGCAAGGTGTCCATCTCCGTGAAAAGGGTGGGATTGGGAGGCTCATCATCCTCCCCCAGGATGTAACGGAGTCGTTCAGCAGCTGGAGACACTGAGGGGGGAAAGGAGGATCAGCATCCATTGGAGACGAGAGGATCCTGCACCATTCCCGTGGGGGAAGCCCCACTGGGGTTAAAGAGGGGTCTGAAGGGGTTTTTTGGGATCCTGGGTGGGGGAAAGAGGGAGGTTTTGAGGGAAATGTTGAAGGTGAGGAGGGGGAAACTCTTAAAATCCTGTCCCAAAATCCCTGGGCAAAGATGGGGGATGGTGGGGGAAAGGAGGAGTGGAAACCAGAGGGGAATATAGATCCAGGCTGGGAGTCATGGAATGTGGCCACCCCCTATATCCCATCCCCTGGAATTCCCCATTCAGGAGCATTATGAACCCTGTTTCCATGGGCTATCCCACATTTTTCCCTACTATGGAGCCTGTTTTGTCCAGGCTGGAGCCTCCTGCCACCAGCAACCAAACCCTTACAGTCTCTGGGTCGGGATGCACGGAGCTCATGGCACATTCTCCCACTGAATTCCTGCAGGGAATGTGTGTCATTCCAGGGGAAGGACACAGAATTCTGCAGGAAAAACCCCTCTCCTTGCTCTGAACCAGCAGCCAGGCTGGGAGAGCCCCTGTTCCCTCCTGCTCCCCGTGGAGGAATTCGGGAACACGTCACCCACCAACCTCCTGCCTGGTGGGAAAAGGGTTTTCCATCTCCAGTGAATTCCCTGTGCCCAGGGGAGGGTGACAGAACCTCCTTCAAAAAAAAAAACCACCACCACCAGCCAGGCTGGATTTGCTTTAACCCTCTCCATCCTCATGTGCTTTTCCAGGGAAACCCCAACATTTCGGTGGTGGGGAGGAACTGGCCACACCAGGATTGGGATGCTCCAAAAACCCAGATTAAAACCAACCTGATGCATTTTTAATACAACCCCACACCTCCTAAAACAACAGCAATTACCCCAGCTTGGAAAATATCCTTTTTTTTTTTTTTTTAAGCACAATCCTCCTGTTTTCAAACCAGGGAATAAGAAACTCAGGGAACAAAGGGCCCAAAATTAAATTGCCACGTGTGAGAGGAGGGAAAAAACGGGAATATTGCCCTTTTTCCTCCCCAGAGGAGATGACCCCAAGTGGTGTCAGCCCTGAAAGAAGAGGATGTCCCTTTAGGCTGAGCCTGCTTAGGCACTTAAGCCCTTTAAGCCCCACCACCCAGACTAAAGCCCTGTTGTCAAGTCCTTCCCATTCCATAAGCTCCATTATTATGATTATTAATATTCCTGTTAATTTTAGAGCTGGGCTCCCTGCCTGGAGGGTTTCAGGCTCCTTAAGCCTGTTCTGGGAAGAGGGATGAAATGGGCACAATGCTGCTCACCCCTCCTCCAGGCTTTGCCCTGCAGCCCAAATTTTCCTGTTAAACTCCAACTAGGATGAGCCAGGCCACGAAAAAATTGGGATTTTGCTGGAAATATTTGTCCTGGGGTGGGGGTGGAGAGGAATCTCTGGAGGAAATGGTGATAAAAGAGGGATTTGCAACTCTGCAGGAGGGGTTGGAGCTTTGCACACCCTCGATTTGAGGGTTGCTGATCCCAATTCCTGCCAAATTCCCTCCTTGGAATAGATCCTTCCTTCTTGAACCTTCCAGCGACTCATTTTGGGCTGTGACACCCTTGAGACAGTGGAAACCACAAAAGATAGAGGGAAAGTTGCACATAATGAGTTTTTTTAACTCTTTCTTCCTTATCCTCCCATATTTTAAGGAGTAAATCCATCTTTCCACACCTTCCCAGCAGCATCAGCCTGCACTCACTGCCCTGAGCCTTGTTAAACCAACACCACCAGGCCCTGGCAGCCAAATTCCATGGGATTTATTCACCTACAGGACCCTGGGGAAGCACCCAGTTCTCCCGGCTTTGTTTTTGATTCCTGGAAATTTCATCCAGCTCCTAAAAATCCCGGGAAGCAGCAGGTGTTTGCCTGGGGGGAGATTTTGGGCAGTGGCATCTCTGGGAGCTCCAGAGGAAAACTGCTGCAGGGAAACAGCCCAAACCTCCCCAAATCAGCACCTATTTCTGGAAAACACTGTTCAGGGCATTCCCAGAGAGGATCCTGGTATCCCTGGGCCAGGTTTTAGGATGGGAAAATGTGCCCAAGCTGCAATTCCTGCGATTTCCCACTGTGGCTGCAGCCACTGTGGATCCACAGAATCAGCTCAGCATCAACACTGGGAATATTTAGGATACACAGGATATTTAGGATAATGCTACAAGCAAAAGGCTCCAGGATTCCGTGGGAAATGGGACAGGACAGACTAGTGGGAACGATTTAAACCTCCCTTAATCTCAGGGTCATCCAGCCCAGCTTTGATCCAGCAGTAAAACCTCACCTGGAGGTGCTTTTCCAACCCCAGAATCCCGCTCTGGCTTTAGGCAGAGTGAGAAAAGGGGATGAAATTGGGGATGGGGGAATGTGGGGCTGCCTGGGGTTTCCAACCCTGCTGACTTCAGGCACATCCCACAACAGCCTTTCTCTGGCTTTTCATGGATCAGACAGGTCCCCACCTCCCAAAACAGGAGGGGACTGGGATGCACATCCCATGGGAAGAGATGCTCTTTTCCTGTTCAAGAAAACCACAGGTCGGGGAGACTTTTCATCCTCCCCAATGTCACCTTTTCCACTTCCCCTCCTCTGGGGAGGCTGACACTTATTTTTGGGCTCAGCTTCAGAGCTCGGTGCCCTGAGTTCACCTGCAAGTTCCCAGGCCGCTTTTCCGAGGGAAAAAGTTGCTTTTCCGAGGGAAAAACAACCCCAAAAAAAGACCCAGGAACGTTTTCCCCCCTCCTCCCTCCCCGCTGCGTCCGCCACAAACCGATGGAAAAGCAAAACCCCAACCCCTACCTGGAGTTGTTTCCATGTTTTCCCCCATTTCTTCCCGGCCAAACCAAACCTTCTGTGCTCGGTACCAAAAACCACCAAACCCCCGAACTTCCTCCTTTATCCACTCAGGCTTGTTAAACTCCCAAGGCTTAAGGAGCAGATTACAGAGAATATAAAGCACTTTCCTTTCCCTTTGGCTCCCATGACGGGAAGTTACCAAACCACCCGGGATGCGAGTGGCAGAGGTGAGCTTTGGGAGAGCGGGATGGACTCCGGGAGAAAGGGGAGGGAGGGACACGGGGAGGGCACGAATCCAACCTTGGCCGTGATTTCCCGCAGGGATTTTCTTCCCCACCTGCAGCGAGGTGGAAAAACTCCCTCGGAGCTCAGGGCAGGGAGTTTTTCAGGGAATGAACCCCCCCCCCCCGCCCAAGAACAGGGAATTCCTGCTGCGGAGTTGAGGCTTTTTGGGGGAGTTTTCATCCGTGGAATGAGTTTGCTCCCCCCAGAGCAGCCCCAGTGTTATATCCCGGGAATGTGGTCCCGCTCCTGCCTCTACTGAAGGTAAGAAGGAGTTGGAGCAAAGGCAGCAAATAAAAAAAAACCAAACCAAACAACCTGGAAAACTTTTCCTTCCGCGGGGAAAAGCGGAGCCGAGGCTCTGCCCCCTCGGCCGAGCCGAGCCTTGGGCGGCTGCACCCAAACCCGGCCGCAAATTTCTACGGGAAAGAGGTGGGAAAAAACCCACCC
Source organism: Serilophus lunatus (assembly GCA_013399895.1). Lineage (NCBI taxonomy): Eukaryota > Metazoa > Chordata > Aves > Passeriformes > Eurylaimidae > Serilophus > Serilophus lunatus. Next base: position 202,077 of record VXBA01005114.1, read on the forward strand.
CGAGGGCTCGGCAGCCGCTCTGCCGTGAAAATGTTAATCTGCCCTAAGGAGATTTCCCGGGAGCGAAAGGCCCGGGAAAGGCCCGTCGGGACCAAGGTGCGATGCCCGGAGGGTCTCTGCAATGCAGGGCCTCGATTTCCTCACCAGCGCCTTCCCGAGGGCAGGGATAACCCTTTGTATCCCAGGGATAACCCTTTGTATCCCAGGGATAACCCCTTCATATCCCAGGGATAACCCTTTATATCCCAGGGATAACCCCTTTCTATTCCAGGGATAACCCCTTTGTATCCCAGGGATAACCCCTTCATATCCCAGGGATAACCCCTTTGTATCCCAGGGATAACCCCTTTATATCCCAGGGATAACCCCTTTGTATCCCAGGGATAACCCCTTTGTATCCCAGGGATAACCCCTTTATATCCCAGGGATAACCCCTTTCTATTCCAGGGATAACCCCTTTGTATCCCAGGGATAACCCTTTGTATCCCAGGGATAACCCCTTTGTATCCCAGGGATAACCCTTTGTATCCCAGGGATAACCCCTTCATATCCCAGGGATAACCCTTTATATCCCAGGGATAACCCCTTTCTATTCCAGGGATAACCCCTTTGTATCCCAGGGATAACCCTTTCTATCCCAGGGATAACCCCTTCGTATCCCAGGGATAACCCCTTCATATCCCAGGGATAACCCCTTTGTATCCCAGGGATAACCCCTTCATATCCCAGGGATAACCCCTTTGTATCCCAGGGATAACCCCTTCATATCCCAGGGATAACCCCCTTTCTATCCCCACCCCGGTCCCATTTCCCACCCTGCGGGAAGAACAAACCCGGGCAAAGCAGCGCCAAAGGCAAACCCCGGGGGTGATTTAACCCCGGGTTAAAGGATGCTCCAAAGCCTCCCTCGGTGTTTGGAGAAGGCTGAGGCCTCGCTGCTCCTGTTGCTGCTGTTATTGCTGCTCTCGACTAATTCCAATCCCATTTCCCACCCAGTGGGAAAAATCAACTTGGGGAAAGTAGCGGCGAATACAGAGAGCGACCTGCGGGGGTGATTTAATCCCTCCAGGATGCTCCCAAGCCTCTCCCGGTTTTTCGGGAAGGCTAAGGGAGATTCACTGGTCCTGCTGGCGTTGCCATTCCTGCTCTTGACTCACCCCGATCCCACTTCCCATCCCGCAGGAAGAACAAACCTGGGAAGCGCCGGGAGAAGCGGCGCCAGACACAAAGAACGACCCGCGCGCGGCGATTTAATCCCGGAGCAAAGGATGCTCCAAACGCGCTCCCAGTTTTTTGGGAGGACTCACTAGTGTCACTAGCGGTGTCACTGCCGCTCTCGACTCCCCCCAATCCCATTCCCAACCCCGTGGGAAGAATAAACCCGGGAAGGGGCGGGAGAAGCAGCGCCAGACGCCAACAGCGGCGGGGATTTAATCCCTCCAGGACGCTCCCGAGTTTCTCCCGGTTTTTTGGGGAAGCCCGGGGGCACTCACTGGTCCTGCTGGCGTTGTCATTGCCGCTCTCGTAGCAGCCCTGGCCGCCGTCGTCGGTGTCCGAGGGGTCGTGGCGCTCCAAGTGCCGCTCGCTGCCGCTCGTCCTGTCCCGGCTGGAAGAGGGAGATCGGCGCCGGCGCCGCTTCCTGCGGTACCCCCGGGGCACGGGCACCCCGATGTAGATGGAATGATAATCTAGGGAGAGGGGGGAAAGCCTTGGAAAGCACGGCTGGGGTTGCTCACTTCCAGTTTAAAAAGGCCCGGTTAAAAAGGCCAGGGAGATGTTTCCCATCGTGCCACAGCGAGGAGTTTATTGCATGGGAGATGTGATGGATCAGTTGGCACAGAGGGCCCGTTCCCAAGGCTGCACTCACCTTCCTCATCCTCGTATCTCCTCCTGGAGCTGCCGAGGCCCCTCTCGCTCATCCCATCCTCATCCTCCAGCATGGTCCCGCTGCTCCGGGAGAGCTGAGCCCCGCGGGGGAGAAAGGAGACACATTTTCAGGGATGCTGGGCTGGGGAAGGACCTCTTTGCACCCCTGGACCTGCTCCTCGTGTGGAATCACGGCCGGCACCTTCCCCGGGATCACCGGCACCCTCTGGAATCTCCGGCCTCGGGGAGCTCAGTCCTGCCAGGATAAAACTCAGTCCTGCCAGGATAAAACTCAGTCCTGCCAGGATAAAACTCAGTCCTGCCAGGATAAAACTCAGTCCTGCCAGGATAAAACTCAGTCCTGCCTGGGTGAGCTCAGTCCTGCCTGTTCTCCACCTCCACTCTCCCCATATTTAAGGAAATCGGGACAAATTCCACGGGAGTTTCCTCTCCAGGCTCCAATTTCTGCTGCCCAAAGTGAGGGGGAAGCGAAGTGCAGGAGATTTTTATGGACATTTCTGGCCTCGAGCTCATTAACCGGCACTAAACCCCCATTTCCCTTTCGGGGCTGGGACTTGCACGGGGGGAAAAAGGGATTTTTCCCGGCTAAAAGAGGTGTCCCAGAAGCAGAGTTTCCTTTCCCCACCTCCAGGCTCTTTCCTTCCAAGCCGCGACTTTATTCCCCATCGGAGCTTCTCGACATTTGGTCCCGGCTGTTAATTAATGCCCCTAATTACGTGAGCTCCAGTGATTGCCTTTCACACTTGACTGGGGCGGGAACAGTCACCACTCCTGGCAGTTGGGTCGATGCTTCCCAAGGTCACTTTGAGAGCCACCAGAAGCAGCTTTTCCGTGTCCCCCCCATCCCGGCTGCAAATCCAGGCCAAAAGCACACGGTTATCCCAATATTTTGGGGAAGAAAGACCCGAACTCGAGGCCAAACAGGTTAAAAGTATGGAGCCAACAGGGTGTGCACCCGAAAAGCTGGAAGAGCCCCGGGATGACCAGCGTGGCCCTGCTTTGGTTGCTGAATTTTTGACTCATTTGCCCCCAGGCAAAGACCATTTTTGTCTCAATAAAGGTTCCAGCCTTAACCCAGTTGATATTTAAAGGCATCTCTTGATTTAACAGCTTTGGGGTTATTATTTTGTAAGAACCAGTTTAATTTTAGGGATAAAGGGGGATTCCCCAAAGTTGTGTGCATCGAGGGTTGGCATCACCCACAAGCCTTGGCTTCCTGAAAATGGCATTTTTTGGAGAATTCTGGGGTGTTTAGGAAGCTCCTGGTGGCAAGAAAATCAGGAAAACACCCTCCCACACCCCCCCAACTTCAGGCATAAATACTTCTGGTCTAAAAATGACCCAAAAACTTTCACAATCCCCCCAGATCCCTTCAGTGGGAGGTCAGGATCTCCAGCATGGGGATACAGAACCTTCCAGCTGTGACAACATTGGGAAGAAATAGGATTTTTGTTTTTCCCAGTCTGGTTTGGCTGATCTGAGTTTTACCACAGCAAAAATAACCCACCAGGTAAAGCCAGGCTTTGTTAGCCCCGCTGATAAATTAAATATCCCCATTAATTGGAGCTGAGTTATCAGGGTCACAAAACCTGGGATTTTTCCCTTTAATATTTTACACATACAGTTCCCTCTCCCCACTAAATCCCGGCATCCAAACACGAGCACAACACGGAACTGTTGGAAATCCCGATTTTAAGCCCAGTGGAAACCAGGAGAGGGGGGAAAACCCATCTCTGCCACCCCCCCCCCAGTTCAACCCGAGCTCCCAGTGCCACAAACCCGAGTTTTACCCTCAATAAACTCACCCTGAGCTCCCCAAATTGCCGCTGAGGTGGGAGCACGGAGGGAAGTCAGGGATGCTGATTGCCTCGGGATGAAGCTGCTCTTCCCAACATCCCAGCGAGTGCCAAAGGCTCCGGAGCTCCCGCCTCCAAAATGGATTTTGGGGCAGCACGGATCGACTTTTGGGAGCAGGGAAGGATCACGGGATGCAAAGAGGGCTCGGGAGAGGGGGGCCAGGGATGGGCTCTGGACATCACCCCGCTGGGAGGTGGGAAAAGCGAGTGGTCCCTCCCCACTCCGCTGGATTTGTGTCTTCTGGGAAGTTTCTCTCAGTGCATCACCTTGGATTTCTGGAGAGGAGGAATCCCGGGATTCCTGGAGCTGTCCGAGGGGAAGGCACCACCTCTGGGATTCCTTAAACCACCACGACCTTCCCAGTTTCCCAGGCGGGGAGTTTGACCTTCTCCACTCCAAAAAGCCCCCGTTTGGGGCAGAGAATTTCATTTACTGCCCCTGCAACAATCCTGCCCCAGCTCAGCTCCCTTGGAAAGGGAACAAACCAGTTCCCAAAGCCTGGGCTGGGGTTTTTCCCAGTTCCTCGGAAGGGGAATCCTGGGAACAGCCGGGAGATGGAGCCAGAGCCCGGCGCTGGAATTCCCCAAATCCCCCAGTTCATAAAGCCGGGCGTTCCTTCTCTCCTGGGAAAAGCAGCTTTTCCCGAATTTCCTTTGCTTTGGGAATGGCTTTCCCCAAATTTCCTTCACTTTGGGGATGGTTTTCCCAAATTTCCTTCACTTTGGGGATGGTTTTCCCAAATTTCCTTCACTTTGGGGATGGTTTTTCCCGGAGGAAAAGGAGATTCCAGGGATCAGGGGCTGCCCCTGGATTTGGGAATGTCTGGAGGGAAAACTGCTCCAAGTTCCTTCCCCTGCCCTTGGAACTGGGGGATCTGGGGAGAAAACCTCATGTTCTGGGATAAAAACACGTGTTTGTGGATAAAAACGCCCATTTTTGGGACAAACTCACACTTTTTAGGATAAAAACACAATTTATTTTAACAAAGCCGCATGTTTTTGGATAAAAACACACAGAGATGAAAACAGATTTTTTTAATAAAAACATATTTTTGGGGAGTAAAAACATATTTTTTGATAAGAACACACATTTTTTGGGATAAAAACACACATTTTTGGATAAAACCACACATTTTGGGGATTTCCCTGTTGAAGGTTCCCCCTTTTCCCAACTTTCCCATCCAAGGTTGGAGCAACAACAAAGAATTCCCACATTCCAGGTGCTGCAGGAGGGAATTGGCACCTGGAGCACCGAGTTGGGCTGAAAAAAAATCTGGGAAAAGGTGATTCCTTCCCTTTAAAAATTATTTAAAAATGTAAAAATTATTTTAAAAATATGAAAAAATAAAATTTAAAACATTAAACATTATTCTTAAAGTTTAAACATTATTCACGAATTTAAATATTTAAAAACGCAGAAACGGTGAAAAATTAATTTGAAAAGAAATATTAAAAATCTAAAAACCTCTTTTAGAATTTAAAAGCCTAAAAATTACTTCAAGAGGCAAAAACTATTTACAAATTCAAAAATCTAAAATTGTTTTAAAACTAATCACGTAAAAAATATTTTAAAATTTAAAAAAAAAAATTAAAATTAAAAACCCCTTTCTGACCCCAAAGTCTTTCCAGTCCCTGAGGAGAAATCCCATTATTATTCCCATTATTCCCATTATTATTCCCATTATTATTCCCATTGTTCCCATTATTATTCCCATTATTATTCCCATTATTCCCATTATTATTCCCTTTATTCCCATTATTATTCCCATTGTTCCCATTATTATTCCCTTTATTCTTCCCATTATTATTCCCATTATTATTCCCATTGTTCCCATTATTATTCCCTTTATTTCCATTATTATTCCCATTGTTCCCATTATTATTCCCATTATTTTTCCCATTATTATTCCCATTCTTCCCATTATTATTCCCATTATTATTCCCATTATTATTCCCATTGTTCCCATTATTATTCCCTTTATTTCCATTATTATTCCCATTGTTCCCATTATTATTCCCATTATTATTCCCATTGTTCCCATTATTTTTCCCATTATTCTTCCCACTGTTCCCATTATTATTCCCATCATTCCCACGGAGCTGCCCCAGGTCCTCCTGCTTTGCTGGGGGAGATGTTCCTTCCTGCTCCCCCCCCCTCCTCCTCCTCCCCCTCGCTGGGGTTCACAGGGATGTATCCCCCTTCCCTGGGCAGGCACCAGCACCATCCTGCCCCGCTCAGGTCCACGGCTGCCAGGCTGAAATCCCGGGAATCCACCGTGTCCAGCCTGGAGTGGATGTGGTTGAGCTCCTGCCAGTAGAGCCAGGCCATGACCAGCCCCACCACCTGCAAAAGGGGCAGAGGCACAGTGGGCACGGGGAGCCCTTCCCGAGGGAATTCCACGCCCGGGGGGGTGGGAGAGGGCAGCGCTGGGGGGGGGAGGCTCCTTGTGGTCATCGAGTGCCGCCACCCCCAGCGCCGCCAGCGCCACCCCGAGCCGTGTCCCGCAGTGCCACATCCCCTCGGGGATGGGCATCCACCCCCGTGCCAGCAGGGAATTTCTCCACCTTCCCTGGAGGAGCCGGGGCCGGTCCCTTTGTGCTGCCCCTGTTCCCTGGAGGCACAGCCCGGCTGAAGGGGCAGGAGGCTTGTCATGGACCTGCTGCAGAGCACGGGGGCTCCAGCCCTTGGACCATCCCCGTGGCCTCCTCTGGAATCGCTCCAGCAGCTCCATGTCTTCCTGCAGTCGGGAATTCTGCAGGTGGGGTCTCACCTGAGGGACAGAATTCCCCCAGGACACTGCTGGTTTCAGGGCTCCCAAGCGCCCATTTGGGGTCATGTCCAGCTTCTCATCCACCAGCACTCCCGAAACTTAGACACAGACATGGCTCAGAGGGGCGATGGAGAAGGACAGACCACCCTGAGCCTTCGGGGCTTTCCCTCCCAGCCTGGAGGCTGCAAACGAACCCCTTTTCCTGCAGAACCATTTCTGCCACCAGAGAGTCAATAAATAAACTGGGGAGCCTCCTGCACAGCTCTGGCAGCTGGAAACATTATTAATCATCCCTCTGGATCCTAATCCATGCCCGAAATAGCCTGGAAAGAACGGAGAGAGAGAAGGGGATGAGAGCAAAGGGTTGGGACACGTCTCAACTCAGGGCTGACCTGTCCAAAGGTGGGAGGGGAGGAGGCGGCAGGAAAGGGAGGGGGAAACTCCACAGGGGGAAAAGCAAATCGGGAAAGTGTCACCCACAGATCTCAGTGTCACCCAGAGCTCTCAGTGTCACCCAGAGCTCAGTGTCACCCAGAGCTCTCAGTGTCACCCAGAGCTCAGTGTCACCCAGAGCTCAGAGTCACCCAGAGCCCAGTGTCACCCAGAGCTCAGTGTCACCCAGAGATCTCAGTGTCACCCAGAGCTCTCAGTGTCACCCAGAGCTCTCAGTGTCACCCAGAGCTCAGTGTCACCCAGAGCCCAGTGTCACACAGAGCTCTCAGTGTCACCCAGAGCTCAGTGTCACCCAGAGCCCAGTGACACCCAGAGCTCAGTGTCACCCAGAGCTCAGTGACACCCAGAGCTCAGTGACACCCAGAGCTCTCAGTGTCACCCAGAGCTCAGTGTCACCCAGAGCTCAGTGTCACCCAGAGCCCAGTGTCACCCAGAGCTCAGTGTCACCCAGAGCTCAGTGTCACCCGGACTGTCACTCAGAAGAATTGCAGAACTGTGTTCCTGGAATTGCCCTCCCAACACCGTTTTCCCCTTTCCCACTCTCCTGATCCTCCAAGAGCATCCTGCCTGTTTGATGCTCCACCAAATCCCTGATAACCAGGATCAATCCCTGGAACAACTGTCCAGGTGTGGCTCCCAGGGCCTTCCCAGGGAAATATGGGAGCACTGGGTTTGGGGTTCTGCTGCTGGGAAAGGCAACTGCAGTCACTGAAAGGAAAACTGGAGTCTGGGAATGTCTTGGAATCTCCTTCTGTTTTCCAGCTGGCCTGGAATGAGGTTATTGTACAGCTCCTCCAAGTTGTGTGTTGGATCTGTGTCTCCATGGACAGCCCAGAGACATTTGGGATCTGGATAATGAGATTGTGTTAATCCACATTCAGCAGCAAAGACTTTGAGGATTTAAAAAGCTGTAAAGCCCCATTTCAACGTGTGTCAAGGTTTGTTTATTATCTGCTGCTCTTAACTTGTCATCGTGGGCAGATTAAAATCCCTGAAAGGACCGAGCCAGGGAAAAAACCCCTTTGGAATGACAGATTGGAAGGCAAATGTGTCATTTTTTCCTGCCTAAAGCCAACAAGAATTTGTGTTTACAATGCATTTCATGCAAATGAAGCCCACCCTGCCAAAGCCTCCCAGTTTGGGGACATCATCCCTCCTTTCCCGGGGCCTCCTGTTCAAACTGGGGGTTTCCTGGAGGGAATAAAATGACTCCAAGTCTTCCATCAGCAGCAGAATCCCACAATTTTCACTCTCCTCTGAGTTATGAACCAGCCTCCATCCCAGTTTGCCTCTAAATATCCTCCTTCCCTTAATGAGAACAGAAAAAGCTGTCAGGAATATGGATGGATCCAATATCTCCAGCACCAAGGGCACCGTGTTTTCCAGGAGGGAAGGGAATTGGAAAGGCCACGGTGATTTTATTGCTGTGCAATAAGAGGGAAGGAGTTTCTGCAGAGGAACACAGGGACAAAATGTATCAAAGCTGAGAGGAAAATAATTAAAAAGCTGCTTTTCTCCCAGCCCTGGGTTTGCAATTCAGCACCAAGCACCGGGGAGCTGCTGCTGGAGGGTCATTTCAAGCTGGAAAATTGCCTTTTCTTCCTGGCTGGAATTCAGGAAACCACTGTGGCCTCCAGAGGTCTCAGCTCTGCCTCTCTCAGAGATTTTTAGGGGCATTTGGATGCACAGGGTTGGCAAACCCAGAGGTTTTTGGGCTACAAACCCCCTGAGCTGCTGCTCCCACGAGGTGCAAATAAATCCAAAGACCCTCGGGTATCAAGGGAATCAACGAAGCAGCAATAAATAACCCACTGGGGAGTCACAAGGAGTGACTTGTGACCCCAAATCCTCCTTCCTGGCATTCCTGACAGCTCATCTCTTCCATGTCCTGCAGAATGAGTCGGGAATTTGGGGAGAAAATTTTTAAAAAAGGCTCATTTTCACACCATTCTACAGCAGAAAAAGGGCTGGAACCCATAGATGTGTCCCCTGAGGGACGTGAGTGGCTCCTTCTGGGTGGGAAGTCGCATTTTGGGCCCTTTCAGGGCACCCAGAAGGAGCTCAGCTCCTCCCCAGACATTCCCCTGACCCATCCAAACGGGATCGACTTGGATTTTGCTCCACAATGGCACAAATAAAGGCTGGAAAGATCCACACGAGGATGCTCAGGAGACCTGGCAGGATCCAGCACATCCTGCTCTGCCAAAACCAGCTCTGCCCACGGAGAAAATGCTCCACCAAGCCCCAGGAGGGGCTTTCCAGGCAAAATTCCTGCCAGGAAACCCTTTTCCATGAAATCTCCCTGGGAGCTGCTGGGGCTGGGGGGCTGTAAAGCTGGATCCTGCCCAGGAATCAGGAATCACTTCAAGGTTGCCCCTAATTTAATGAATTAAAAGAGAAAAGCATTTCTCCTCTGCTGATTTTCCTCCCATAAATTGGCATTTATAGACCAGGCAGCCAAGGGGTCACAGAGAGCAGATGGAAAAATCCCCTTTATCCCCCTTTTCTCCTGCACTGAGCACGTGCCAGGCACCCGAGGAGGCACCAGCCCGTGGAATAACAGGGATCTCAAGGAGCAAACAACCCCCAGATTAATCCTGCAGAGGGGAAGGGAGTGTTGGTGGATTCGGTGCCCTTCTCACCCCCAAAGATTTCCCACCAGCAGGAGGCGAAAGGGCCGAGCTGCAAAATGCCTCTTGCAAGTCTAATTTGCCAGGGTTTCTCCATGGAATGAAAATCGTTGATCTTGTGGATTTTCTCCTCCTCCGAGGGAACATCCAGCCCTGCACTGATGATCTGTGGCTGCTCCCAGGGCAGAGCTTGGGAGATGGATGGAATAACAAAGTGAAACAGAGGCAGAAACAATTTACTCTGCGCCGCAGTCGATGGATTTTAACCCTTGGCAGGGACCTGCCAGAGATTTTTTTTTTCCTTTTAAAAGGATTCAAGTCGTTTTTCTGCTTCTTTAGGATGGAAAAAAAAGCCCCTTTTTTTAGGAAACAAAAGAGTTGCAGAGGTTTTTATGCACTTGTTTCTGCTTTATTGCAGTGGCCACGTCCTCACCTTGCTAAGGAAGGTGTTCCAAGGGTTGGAGCTGCTCCAAGGGCTGGAGCCAGGCTGGGAGAGCTGGGAATGTCCAGCTGGAGAAGGGAAGGATCCAGGGAAGACCTTGGAGCCCCTTCCAGACCCTAAAGGGGCTCCCAGAGCTGGAGAGGGGCTGGGGACAAGGGCTGGAGAGACAGGACACAGGGAATGGCTTCCCAGTGGAGATTGAGATGGGACATTGGGGAGGAATTCCTGGCTGGGAGGGTGGGGAGGGGCTGGGCTGGGATTCCCAGAGGAGCTGTGGCTGCCCCTGGATCCCTGGGAGTGTCCAAGGACCAGCCTGGGACAGTGGGAGGTGTCCCTGCCCAGGGCAGGGGTGGGAATGGAAGGGCTTCGAGGTCCCTCCAACCCAAACCATCCCAGGATTCCCTGAAATACCCTCAGAAAACAATCCCTGCAGAGAAGGAGCCAGAGCTGCATTTCCTGAAGTCAGTTTAAAGCAGCTGAGAGAAAAATCCATGAGGTTTTCTGGCTGATTTGAACCACAGACACGTCTCCTGCTCGCTGCAGACTCCTGGGATCATCTGCGTGGAGGCAGGGAAGGGCAGGGAGGCAGGAGCTCCCAAATTTCTGTTTGCTGCCTCTGCTGAAGGATCTGGGGCTGCTCTTTAATTCAACACAACGAGGCCACACCAGGAATTTGCCCCTGGAATGCCAGAGCCCGAATTAAACCATTTTTTGGAGGGGAATACAAAATGTGTGACAGCTTGGGCTCAGCCTGAGCTTGGATGGGATGGCAGGAGAGGAGGAGAGGGATTGGCTCTGAGGGAGGGAACACTGGGAAAGGGAGAAAGAGAATTGCAAGCAAAGGCAGGGAAATGATTGAGTGGGTGTGTTTGAATAAAACAAGTGAACACAACCACTCCCCACTCCTCACATGGGATGGGTTTTATCCACATCTGGGATTTTTTATCCCCACCTGGGATTTTTTTTCTCCCCAGTGCTCAGTTTTTTGAGAAAGCTGAGATTTTTGGAGGGATGATGGAACTCCAAACCCCCTCTGCCTCGCATGGGCTGGGAGAGGCCTTGGCAGCCACACGGGGCCATATCCAGGAGGGATTTTCCCTCCTCCTCAGCTTTTCAACCCTTCCACACCCACCAGGACCCAGCAGATGAACGGATTTCCCTGCATCTGGTTAAAGACACAGCCACACACCCAGGGAGCAGAGCCAGGACTCTCCTGTGCCCTCGCAGAGATTCAGAGAAAAACGACAAAACTTCCAAATTCAGGAACTTCCAAGTGATGGAAAAGCAAAACTGGATGGTTCTCCACATCTCAGTCCATGTTCCCTGGGGAAGGACAACAGGGAGAGCAGAAACTGCCCGTTCTCCAGCAGCCCAAACTTCTCCTGGATCCCCTTTTCCTGCCTAAGAAGATCCCCCCAAATCCCAGCACAAATCTGGGACACACTTGGAGCTCAGACAAGCCTGGAGCTTGATCCTAAAAAAGGGCAAAAGTGAGGAAAACGGGCAGAACCCCCTCCCTGCAAGTCTCCCAGCCAAGGGTTGGCACCACATTCCACGTGGGACACGGCAAACACCCGAAGGGCAAGGATGGGAACCAAGGATGGGAACCAAGGATGGGAACCAAGGATGGGAACCAAGGGTGGGAACCAAGGGTGGGAACCAAGGATGGGAACCAAGGATGGGAACCAAGGGTGGGAACCAAGGGTGGGAACCAAGGGTGGGAACCAAGGGTGGGAACCAAGGATGGGAACCAAGGATGGGAACCAAGGGTGGGAACCAAGGATGGGAACCAAGGGTGGGAACCAAGGATGGGAATCAAGGATGGGAACCAAGGATGGGAACCAAGGATGGGAACCAAGGATGGGAACCAAGGGTGGGAACCAAGGATGGGAATCAAGGATGGGAACCAAGGGTGGGAACCAAGGGTGGGAATCATTCTCCCCTGATTTCAGGGCACTGCCAGCCCAAGGACAGGACCCTCCCTGGGCTGAACTTCCCTCCAGGCTGAAGCTGCTCCTGGCCTGACAGCTCCTGGCAACATTTCCAGCTCCATTCCCTCCAAGAACTTGACAGAATCAAAAGTGATTTATATTTAAATCTCGTGAGCAGATGGGGAGGATGAGGCTCTTCATCTGAGGAGCTTTTAACGACAAGACAGAGAAATCCAACGCTCCAAAGCACTCCAAACCCATCAGCCCCTGTGCCAGCCCTGCCTTTGCTCCCCACCTTTCCCAATCAGGAGCTTCCCGTGGGCAGTTAATGGGGAACTCATCAGGCAGCTCCTCTAATGGGCTCCTGCCCATTATGGCGCTTCCCTCCCCCATTCCAGAGGCAGCACAGCAGAATTCCAGGGCTCATCTGCATGTTTTTGAAGGAAGCACCTCAGGAAAGCCAGGAACCACGAGCAGGATGGGGCACAAGCTGCTGCCCCCTGCTCAGCCTCCCCTTTGGAGCACCTGAGACCTCAGGAGCAAAGCCCATGTTTGAAAATTGCTTTTTTTTTTCCAGCCACTTTTCTCCCTTTTGTTTCAAGCAGAAACTCAGCACAAGGGGAAATCATTTCCCTCCCGTTTAGATAAACTCCCACATCTGCAAAGAATCATCAGCAGCAAAGCCAGCGTTGCACCCAGCACAACAGAGAGGGAGGTCTGTGCTTGTGAGCCTCGAAATGAATCAGAGAAAGCAGCAAACCACCACTAACTCACCTTATTTTGTCCAAAATACTTCTGACTGTTAGAGCTCTCTGGTCTAATTCTGATTATTAGATGTGAGGAGCCAAGAGGGGGATTCCCCTCCTTTCCAGCCCAGTTTTGACACTGTTGGAAAAGAGCCCCAGCCCCAAATTTCTCTCCACTTTAATGATCTGTGAGGAAAAGCCTCATTACCTGGAAAGCTGGTTGGATCCTCAGGCCTCATTAATGGATTTCCTGAGGCAAACACAGCTAAATTTACCATTAGACTTTATCTTGCTCGATATTTCTGCTCTGTTTGAAGAGAGCTGGGAAAGCAAACAGAGGAGGATTTGCTGTGCTCACAGGGGCACAGTTTGCTTTCAGATGCTGTTATTCGATCAATAATCAGACTTCAGGAGTGCTCTGAGTCAGCCAACACGGCCAGGAGCTGCTCATCCTGCCCAGGACACCCCGTGACATTGTGCCCCCCCCCCAAATTCACGAGGTTTGGGATGCAGGAGGGGGGAAACAACTGAAAAAGGAATTCTTTTCCTCCTCCAGCTCAGTGGAAAAGGCTGGGGGGCTCCAGCACATACCTGGGGGAGCAGCAGGGAGCAAACGATGCCCAAAGTGGCCTCAAAGTTGTCCTTGAGCCAGAGCCCCACGGCGTGGATACAGCCCCGCACATGGATCACTCCAAGCAGCTCCAGGCGCTGGGAAAAGGGGGAAAGAACCATCCTGGGGTTGGTTGAGCTCTTGGATTTGGGGGGGATGTTGGTCCTTGTGTTTGCTCCTCCTTAAAAGCCAAAGGAGGGGGTTGGGAATGGATTTCTCGGGTTGGATTTTCCGCCCCCTCCCCAAAAAAACCCTTCCTGGGAGCTCCAGAACCTGCAGTGCAGCTCTTTGTTGTGGTGGCCACCTCTGAAGGCTCCCAAATTTACACCAAAGGCTCCCAGATTTACACCAAGGGCTCCCAAATTTACACCAAGGGCTCCCAAATCTTCCCCAAAGGCACCAAAAGCTTCTCCCCAGCCACCAAAGCTCCAAACCCAGCTCAGGAGCAGCTTTTCCAGACACAGCCCAGCAAAGCCCAGCAGGGATGGGAGGGCTCAGGGATGGCACAGGGGACACTCAAACACATCCCAAGCTTTGTGAGCCTAAGAATCAGCCCCAGATTCCAGGGAAAAGCAATAAACCAGGAGGTTTTTTACAGCAGGGCTTCTTTACTGGGGTCCTTCAGGAGATTGGGGGGCAGAAGAAGCAGAAACAAAATCTCTTTTAAAGCCAAACAAGTCACCTCTTTGTCGAGTGTCCTGTACCCACAGAGGGTGTTCACAACCTCTCCTGGCACCTGGGAAGGGCAGAACAGGCTCAGAGAAAGGGAACTGTGAGAATGACTTGGTTCCCTCCCCCAAGACACAGGAATCTCTCAATCCCACCTCCAGGAGCTTTAGGATCCTTAATCAACGCCCTGATTAGAGCTGACAATTTGTTTTTGCAGCTCATTTGCATGTCAGGCTTCCATTGATAATTAAACCTCTTCAGGTTTCGCCCTTTTCTCCATTAAACCCCCCCCCCCACCAACACAAGGTTGATGATAAAATTCTCCTTGTCTTGTTAAAGCCCTGGAGCACGGCCAGGGCTGATGTTCCCACCGATCCAGGAGGTTTTCCTACCGGGATTAAGCTTAGCAATTCCTTTTTATGATGTTTCCAGCACTGCTGACCACTGGATCAGGTCGTTCCTTGGACACTCCCAGGGATGGGGCAGCCAGAGCTCCTCTGGGAATCCCAGCCCAGCCCCTCACTGCCCTCCCAGCCAGGAATTCCCTCCCAATATCCCATCTCTCCTGCCCTCTGGCAGTGGGAAGACATCGCCTGTCCCACCATCCCTTGTCCCAAATCCCTCTCCAGCTCTTGGAGCCCCTTTGGGCTCTGGAAGGGGCTCCAGAGTCTCCCTGGATCCCTCCCCAGGCTGCCCGACCCCCAGGTCCCTCCTTGTCCTTTTTCTCCAAGACAATTCTCCAAACCCTCTTGCATCCCAGACTTGCAAGGCTCAGCAATTCCCGTTTCCCTTGGCTCCACAAAGAGCCCAGGGCTCTGCACTGCACCAGGGCTCCAAAACACAACCCTCCCCACGAGAGATCATTCTTCCACTGATGCGTCGAACCACTTCCCAACCTGACCCTGCAACAACCCTTTCAGTGCAGAAAGGCACAGCAGTGACCAGCTGGAAAACAAGAAGGGGGGGGTGGTTTGAACGGAACAGTGAGTGAGCCCAAGGCTCTTCTGTGCTCACCTTCCTGATGCAGCAGGTGTAGGGCACCCCACAGGCCAGGGGGCCGCTGCTGTTGCAGGAGTGGTACTGGTTGACCCCCCAGTCCCGATATTCATCCCCACCACAGCAGGAAAACTGCACAGAGGACGAGAGGAGAGGGGCAGCTGTGAGCTGGGCAAAGATGGACGAGGGCTTGAAGGGCCAGGAGGAGGGGGAAGGGGGTTAAGATGAAAGAGGGGAAATTTAGGTTGGATATGGGGAAGGGATTCCTCCCTGGGAGGGGCTGGGCTGGAATTCCCAGAGGAGCTGTGGCTGCCCCATCCCTGGCAGTGTCCAAGGCCAGGCTGGAGCCGCCTGGGATTTGGGAGATGCCCCTGCCCAAGGCAGGGGGTGGGAATGGGGTGAGCTTTACAATCCCACAGATACCAAATAACTCCCTCAAGTCCTCCCTGGGGAGCAGAACGAGGTCCCAATGCCCCAAAAACCCCTCCCTGCAAACCAAGATGGGTCAAGAGATTCCAGACAGGCCAAGAGAAGCGCCCAAGGGATGGGAATAAACTCCAAAAAAACCTGGGAAAAGGGATATTTCTGCTCCAGTGGGGCATGGAGTCACTGATTCCTTGGAAAACTTCCCTGGCTCCTCCTCCAATCCAAACCTTCTCCTGCACGAAATCCAAGATGTTCTTGAAGTCCAGGTCGTCGTAGTAGTGCCTGATTCCCTCCTGGATGTTGGAATGGAAGACCTCGTTCATCTGGGGACACAAGGACCCAAAGACAGCTCAGGGGTGGGAAAAGCTGCACAACGTGGAAAGTGTCTCAGAGCTGGGAATTTAACCCTGGGAAAAGCCTCTTTGGGGGAACATCCACCGTTTTCTGAGCCCTGCAGGATGGCAGCTGCCCCTGCACACCCACACCCCTGTACCCACGTTTTGTCGTTTCTCTTTGCATTTCCTTTGTTCCCCCTTATTTTTAACTTTTCTCCCATTCGTTTTCCTTTTTTCCTGATGCCATTCCTAACTGTTTTTACTTTTTGCCAATTATTTTTCCTTGTCTCCCCGTTTCCCCATTCTTTCCCCACTGCTTTGCATTACTTTCCATTGTGTTTCCACCATTTCCCCTCGTTTTCCCACCACTTTTTGCTCATTCACCCACTTTGTGTCGCTGATTTCAACCAACCCCTTTGACTGAGTTTGATCAATGGATTCCCACGGGGTCATTGATTACTTTGAATCCCAACTGAACGGTGGTTCCTTCAACCCCATGGGATTTGAACCCCTGGAAGGGGGTTCTGCTGCCTCAGGAGGGGCATTTTCCAGGGATGAGCTCTGTGAGGGAGCCCAAACCTCCTCAGAGCCCTCGACCCTTCCCTAATCCCGAGGGACCAGCAGCAATTCCATCACCTCCAGGCCCCTTGGACACATCAGGCCCTCCAGATTCTCCACTGGTGGGATTGCAAATGGATTTTCCAGGGGTCTGGAATGCCCTGGTGTGGGATTGACTCCCCACCAACCACCAGGCTGGAAGATCAATGGGGGGGAAATGAACTTTATTCCGAGCCAGGAGCAGGTGAAAGGGAGGGGGAAGAAAATGTGTCTTTGATGAATTCACTCTGACAGGAAAATTAGAGGTTGGGAAAAGAGGGAAGAGGGAGAAGAATGTGGAAAGAAGAGAAATGAAGGCACCTCAGGGCAGGAAACAAACCCTGCCCAGGGCCAGGGAGTCTCCAGCAGCCTTAAAAAATTCCTCAGGGGGAAGCATCTTAATCCCTGCCTTGTTCCCCATTAACACCACCACAGGAAATTCCCAGTTTTTACCATTTTCTCCTTGTTTTCCCCCAGAAATTCTCATCCCAGGATCCTCCTGCCCCTGGGAAAGCTCCCAAATTAAACCCTGGGTTAATTCAGTTCTGGTTTTGAGACCCCCCCCATCCCTCCCCTCCAAACCCCCTTTGCATCCCCACAGAAGCTGATTTCAATATTCAGCAGCTTCAAAGCCACCGAATTAATTCCCCCTCACTGCTTCTTTATCACAAAATCCAATTAAAGATGGTTTTCCTCGAGTTTAATAAACAACCATTGTTCCAAGTGCAGATTTTCGGCCTCCAACCAATTTCCGTGGATTCTTCACTTGTCAGGTCCCTCTTTTCTCCCTCCCTTGTTGTTTGATTTTTAATTAGGTTTTGATATCACCCATTAAATTTCAATTAAGGGGCAATTTAGGCCCTGCTGGTTCCTCCTCAGTCCAGGAGGTTCATCAGGAGGATCCAGTCCCAGGTTTTCCTGCAGTGCAGGATGGTGCTGAGCACCAGCCCTGGGGCTCCAGTGTGGAGCAGAGAGGGCATTTAATGCTGGATCTTCCCAAACAACCCCCAGCCTCCAAGTGGCAGCACATGCTGATTTTCTGTGTGTGGACTCAAGCAACTCGATTTTCCTTGGGGCAGCACCAAGGATTCTGAGATCAGAGGGTTCTGGAGAGCTCTGGGTACAGTGGGCTGCAGAACCCGAAGGCAAAAATCCTCCCCACGTTGTGTCCTGGGAATTTTGGGGCTCACCAAGGTCAGAAATCCCAAATCTCAAGCCCTGGGCTGATCCCACAGCAGGGGAGGGGGGATTCTGCCCCTCTGTGAGACCCCACCTGCAGAGCTGCTCCAGTTCTGGAATTCCCAGCAGCAGAAGGACGTGGAGCTGCTGGAGACAGCCCAGAGGAGCCACAGGGANTGGGGAGGAATTCCTGGCTGGGAGGGTGGGGAGGGGCTGGGCTGGGATTCCCAGAGGAGCTGTGGCTGCCCCTGGATCCCTGGGAGTGCCCAAGGACCAGCCTGGGACAGTGGGAGGTGTCCCTGCCCAGGGGTGGGATGGGCTGGGCTTTGCAATCCCATCCAGCACAAACTGGGGCTGCGTGATGGGTCCCTCAGGGAACCAGTTTTCAGAACCTGTACCAGCAATTCCCGGGGTTTTGCCCCGCTCCCTCCCTCCCCCAGCACAGGCTGGGAACCAGGCTGGGGTGGAGGTGGGCTCAGCAGCAGGAGCGGGGTGTCCACGAAGGAACCGCTTCCCATCCACCGACTCAGCCCCGCTCAAACCTGGCCTTGCATCTGCAGCCAGCAGCTCGAGTAATTAATGAAGAAGAGGAGCTTAATGAGTCCCCAAGGAAAATGCTCCCAGGCTTTCGGCTGAGAGTGTTCCCAGGGAGCTGTGACTGACCCTGGGGGTGCTGGGGACCCACCACGGGCTTGGAGCTCCAGGGAAGAACAGATCTTGGAGGCTTTCCCTGTCTGCTGCCACAGGGTTTGTCGCCTCCCAGCTGCCCCCGAGCCCCCCCACCTTGTTCTCAAAGATGATCTCGATGAATATCAGCAGCAGCTCCGTCAGGAAAATCACCAGGAGGGTCCAGAAGAACTGAAAGGGGGAAGGAGCTATTTTATGAACCCTTAAACTCTTTTAGAAACTCTTTTAACCTGTTGAATTAAGTCTTTTAAACTATTCCATTAATAACCGTTTAAAGCTCTTTAAAAACCTCTTTTAAACTATTTCATGAACTCATTTGAACTATTTCATTAATAATTGTTTCAAGCTCTCCCATTAGTTTCTCTTTTAAACTATTTAATAACTTTTGAACTATTCCACCAATGGCCCCATTTCACAACTATTTCACCAGCAACTCTTTTAAATTGTTCCCCTATTTCATTATTTCACTCTTTAAAGAATTTTTAATTCTTAAATCATAGTCTTTTATATTTATAATAATTATAATTAATCTTTTTAATTTCCACTCCTATTTCATAGCTCTTTAATGACTCTTTTAAAGCATTTAATACCTTTCTAAAACTCTTCCATTAATAACTCTTTTAAGCTGTTTCATGACTTTTTTAAACTCTTCCATCCACTCTTCTCACCTATTTCATAAACTCCTTTAAACCATTCATCAGCCTTTAAACCTTTCCCGTAACTCTTTTAACCTTTTTCACGAGTGTTTCACGCCCCAACTCTGATGTTTTTCCTTAACCTCTCCCACTCTGCTCCAGCTGCAGAACAAAACCGAGGCCAAGGAGCCTTTCCTTGGTGTTTTGCCCTCGGATTAACCCCGGGTTGAGGTGGTTTGGAGCCGGGGTTTGGGGCTCTGCTGGACCATTTGCCACGATGGGGTTTTTTGCTCTTTTTCCTCCCTAAAACGAGGAGCCAAAGCAGCTGCTCTGCCCCCAGGGGCTCCTTGGCTCTGATTTTCGCTGGGGTTGGTTTCTCCCCCCAGGGATGACTCCCAGTGCACACAGTGGTCCCTGATTGCCAAGCCCCCGGTTCCTGCCCTTTCCCACCACGGAACCTCTTCAAACCCCCCGATTTCAGTCATTTCCCATCATTTCTTCTCTTTGTTTCTCGGAGCAATCAGGGGCTCAAGGGGGGGGAGGCCCAATTTAAGCCCAGCTCAGGAAATCTCAGCCTTGAGGGTGAAACTCTGGAGTTGTTTGTTCCCATCTGGCTGTGGCTGACAGCTGGAAAGAGCAGTGGGAATATGTATTTATATATAAATATTGATATATGGGGGTTATATGAATATTTTCTATATTTTAGGTATTATTTTACATTTTACAGCTGCATATTCCACAGATTTATGTATTATTGTGTCTGTATTCGATAGTTTTATGTTGGTAGATTTCATCCATACATTTGTATATTATTATATCTATATTTTATATTTTTACATACCCATCTTTTCTATAGTCAGATCTTTCCTGTATTTATACATCTTGTTATTGATCTGTGACTACAGATTGTATTCAGAAATATAAAAATACAAATATAAATGGGCATAAAAATAAATACAAATTACTAAAAATTCAAATAATTAAAATTAAGATAAAAATTAATAAAACAAATAGAAATAGTGTATAGAAATTTAGTAGAAAATATAATAGAAAACAAAATAGAAATATAGAATAGAATAGAATAGAATAGAATAGAATAGAATAGAATAGAATAGAATATATAAAAATATAGTAGAAAATATAATAGAAATATAACAGAATAAAATAGAAATATAATAGAACAAAATAGAAATAGAATATAATAGAAATATAATAGAATACAATAGCAATATAATAGAAAATAATATAATGTATAGAAATATAATAGAAAATGAAATATAGAATAGAATAGAATAGAATAGAATAGAATAGAATAGAATAGAAAATAATATAGTGTATGGACATATAGTAGACAATAAAATAGAAAATAGAAATACAATAGAATATAATGGAAATATAAAATAATGCAGTGCATAACATAGTGCATAGAAAATAAATACAAAACCGAATATAAATCTGTAACACATATTTCTAACTATTTCTTTCTCTTCTTGATATTCCTGTATAACATTTGTCTCTTCCTACATATTTCCCTTGTCATCCCAGGGGGAGGGCAGATGTTGGGAGAATCCAGCCACGGGAAAGAGGGAAGAGAGGGTGTTTTCCATCCCACTGAACCCCCCCTCTCCCATCTCCGGGGCTGAGCTGAGACCCCAACCCCCCCCAGGATTCGGGGTCCATCCCCGCCCCCCCCGGGCTCTCTCACCATCCTGAGCAGCGGGCGGTTGTCCCGGAGGGTCCCCACCATCCCCACGAAGGACACCAGGAACATGGTGAGGCCCAGCAGGAGCAGCAGGATGGCAGGAGCCAGGAAAATCCCTTCCAGGGTCTTGTGCTTCTGCCTCTCCACCTCGGCGTAAATGCCGACCCCCAGGATCAGCAGGCCCAGCACCTGGGGGCAGGGGAGGGACGGGGGGACGTGAGCAGCATCCCCAGGACAACCCACAGGGATTGGGGATGTGCAGCATCCCCAGGACAACCCACAGGGCTTTGGGATGTGCAGCATCCCCAGGACAACCCACAGGGCTTTGGGATGTGCAGCATCCCCAGGACAACCCACAGGGATTTGGGATGTGCAGCATCCCCAGGACAACCCACAGGGATTTGGGATGTTCCATTTCCAAGCCCAGCTGGAGCTGCCAGTGCTCTGGGAATGCCCTTTGCCCAGGGCTGGGCTGGGCTGGCTCTGCTGGGCTGGGATTAACGGGCTGGGCAGCCTTAAACCAGGCTTTGCTCTCGCTCTCCCCTCCCTGCTGGGACCTTTATACTCAGCTCAGCTTTGGTTTGGTGGGCCAAGGCTGAGCCATGAACCCAGCACCACCTAAACCTGAGCTCAGGGCACCAGCACCAGTTAAACCTGAGCTCAGGGCACCAGCACCAGTTAAACCTGAGCTCAGGGCACCAGCACCAGTTAAACCTGAGCTCAGGGCACCAGCACAAAGTCCCAGAGGCTCCTCCAGCACGGAGCTGATGCCTGGAAAGGTCACTGAGGAACTTGAGGAGCTTCCAGAGCCTTTTCCCTGCTGCTTCCACAGCCCTGCCCATCCCAAATCCCAGCAGGAGGCTCCTGAGGGAACTCCCCGGCCACAGACAAAGCCCTGCATCCAAAGAGGAGAGAACCCTCCTTTTCCACTCTTTTCCCATTCCTTTTCTCTCCTTTTCCCACTCCTTCTCTCTTCCTTTCCCTCTCCTTTTCCATGCCTTTCCTCCTTTTCTCTCCTTCTTCCACTCCTTTCCCACTGCTTTCCCATTCTTTCTCTACTCATTTTCCATTCCTTTCCCCCTCCTTTTCCTCTTTCTTCCTCCTTTTCTCCTCCTTTCCCCCTCCTTTTCCATCACTTTCACCTTCCCAAGAGGCTTCCTTGCTCCTGCTGAGTCCTTAAACTCCTGCTGACTCACACCAGCAATTCCACCCCTCCTTTTCATGCCCCTTGGGTTTTGAGGAGGTTGATTTTCTCCTCCTCTCCTCAGTTTTTGGGGCGTTTCCGTAGGAATTCCACGTCTGTCACCCACTGCCTGTGTCCCAGCCCCACCTCAGCCTCGAGGAACTGAAATCCCTCAAAACCTGACCTCTGGATTCGTGACATTTTCCAGCCTCTTCAGTTATTTGAGGCTGAACAGGCCCATTCAGGAGAACAGGTTTCAATCACAGTCCCATCTTTCAGCTCTGTTTTATGCCTTGGTGTGCTGGGATTTGCTTTGATTCCGTGTTTATCCCTTTGATGGGGCCCCAGGAAACACCTTTGCCTCTGGAGGTGGGGGGGGGTCCATTTCCACACCCCAGGCATCCCTCATTAATCCAGCCATTCCAATCAGAGCCACTTTGCCTGCTGTAATTAATCCATCTGTAATCACAGGGAGGGGGGCAGAGGTGATGGAAAGCACAGGGAGCAAACCCAGGAGGGGGTTCCAGGGCTGATGATCAGGGAAGGAACGGGTTTGGGGTGGACTTCAGCTGCCAGCAGGGGAGGGAAACCAACTTTTCCTTGCACAGCACTTAAAAATCCCTTTTCCAGGGCTGAAAAGCATCCTTGGAAAATGCCAAGCCCGGGGGATGCATCAGTGGGGCTGGTCCTTCAGCCCAACATTGGATGGGAAAACCCTGCCCAGTGCCACCAGCAGCATCCCTGCTGATGGAAGGGCCACACCCCTCCTATTTCCCACCCAGTACTGAGCTGATCCACCAGAATTTCTTGGCTTTGGTACAATTCTGGAATGGTTTGGGTTGGAAAAGACCTTCAAGCCCATCCAGTTCCATGGGCAGGGACACCTTCCACTCCCCCAGGTTGCTCCAACCTGGCCTTGGACATCTTATTAAAGTAAATAAAATAGATATTAATTGCCTGGTGAGTCCCTAAATGCAGGGGAAATGCCAGGACAGAGAGCTGGGAATTGCCACTGACACAAAGGAAAAAGGAAATGTTCATTTTCCCTCTAAGGAGAATTATTTTGGAGAGGAAGAGCAGCATCCCCTGAGAGGCAGCATTTCTATGAAAACAAAAGCTGGATTAGGAGCAAAGCAGCAGCACCAAAACCTCCAAACCTGGAGCTGCAAAACCTGGCAAAGGGAAAAAATCCCTCATTCCACCAACCCCTGAGCATCCCCCCCATCATCTTGGGCAGGAGATGAGCATGGAAGGGCTCTTCCCCAATATCCAACCCGACCCTTTCCCCTGGCAGGGATTGCAGAGAATTCCAGGTGCCCCCTGAGCCTCCTTTTGTCCAGGCTGAGCCCCCCCAGCTCCTCCTGCTGCTCCAGCCCCACAGCTCGAGTCAAGAGGAGCCACATCCCCAAAATCCCAGGTGCCACCAAGGCCTGGCAGCATTTCCAGAGCAGCATTTCCTCAACCCCTGCCCCAGTCCAGGCTCCAGGAGTGGCTTTTTCCAGAGGGAATGGGATGAGTCAAGGCTGTGCTGGTTCCTCAGGAGCTCCCAAAGTCACGATGGAGCCTCAGAGCCCACGCTGTGAGTCAGAGCAGGAGGAGCTCAGGGACTGGGAATCACTTCACCCTCCATCCAAGATCTCCACAAGTCCAAAGCCCCATTTTCCAAGCCTCATCTCCCTGTAGAATTGTTCCCCTCCCTGTTTTTTAAGCCTCAAATTTGCCACAGGGCACCACTGATCCTCCTCAAAGTGGGTTTTCCTGCTGCTATTTTCCGTTTTTGGGGGAAATTAGGAGGCTCCAGGTGCTGGAGGATTCACCAGGATGGCCCAGGAATACCTTGGAAAAGGTGGTGCAGAAAGGGCTGGATGGGTTCAGTGATTGGAGGTGGAACTGTGGGATTAAAAAAGGTATTAAAGATATCCAAGAAAACTGAACTGCCAATGTTGGGATGAAAAGTCCAGACTTCTAGGAGGATCCATTAAAATGTCCATGTCCAGTTTTATGGGAAAAGTAACGAAAGGAAAGAAAACTCTGAGCCTTTGCTGCACTGGATCCTCAGCCAGGATTAAAATCATGTGGATAAACCCAGCCTGAAACACTCACATTTCTGCCCTTTGCTCCAGCTCTGGTTTAAAGCCACTCTCCAGCTCATCCCACACTCCTTGAGCGATTTTTTTGGCCCTGGAAAAGCTCCCAGGGCACTAAATCCACATTTTTGCTGGGACAGCTCCAGGTGGAGAAACCTGATGGATGCCACCCCATCACCCCAAAGTCCTTCCTGCTGAGCCAAGTCCAGCCTCACTCCACTGAGGGCATTAAACTTCCAGGTCCCTACTCCATCCTTCCCACGGATTTGGGGCCCTGGGCTCCTTTGGGAAGCTCCAGTGCCTTCATTTGTTGGTAGCACATGCAAATGAGGCCAGAAATAGGTCAGGCTGAAAAGCTCCCTGGAGCTGCACAATCCCTGTGGATTCACTGGAGCAGAATCCCTGGGGAAGGACCATCCCAGGGCTGGAGGCAGGAGGGCTCAGGGCAGCTCCAAGTGGATTTTATTTGTGTGTGTGTGTGTTCTCCATTCTCCAGGAAATTCTGAGGCTCTTTTTTTTTGGTGGAGACCCCCTCCCCCAGAATTAATAAGTGTTTGGAAGGGAAATTATCCCACCATTAATCCACGTTTCCAAAGCTCAGCCCCAGTTTGGAGGGCAGATCAATTAGGGTTAAACCCTGCCCCTCCTCCCAAGTTCTGCAGCTGCTCAAAGGTATTTGGGAAAACCCCAGAGCAAGGGGAACTTGGCTGTTTGGAGAACCCAAAACTCCAGTTTCCCCCCCAAGATTAATTTTATAAGTCAAAATTTTCCCTGTAAAACACCATAAAATGTTGGAAAACCAGCCAGAAATGGGAGAAAGGCCCTGGAATTGTTCAGGATTGCTGGGGGCAGTGGGAATCCCTCCCTCAGTGGGATTTTCCCACCCAGCAGATCATGAGGAAATCAGTGAGATGTTCTATAAAAAACAAACCTTTTTTTGGGTTATTTTGGGTTATTTTTGGCCACACCCTGGGTTGGGCACAAGTGAGAAAACTGGTTCCCAGGCAGGGAGGGAGAGCACTGCCCTCTCAGTGAGTTAAATCATGTAAAAAAAAAAAAGAAATAAATATATCTATTTTAAAAATTATAAATAAAATAATAAATCTGGAAATAAAACCCATTTTCCAACTGGGTTTGTGCCCACACCCTGCACCTGCCCAGGGATTTCTGGGATTACATCTGGAATTACATCCCCCCACCCTCAAGGGTTAGATGACCCTCAGGAGGAGACATCTGTAAATACAGCCAGGACTGTGTCAAACTCAGTTCTGGGGGAGGGAAATCTCAGGGATGAGCTTTGAAATCCACCAAAATCCAGGTTTTCACCCCAAATGACACATTTTGGCAGCACCAGGCACGAGGGGCTTCAGACTCCAGGATTGGATGGGTTGGAAGGGGAGACTTGGACTTTGAAAAGAGAAATTCAACCCATGGGGGGGAAAATATGGATCTGGGAAAGCCAAATCCAAGCCCTGGGAGGGAAATTTGGACACAAAAGATAAATCCAACACTGGGGGGGGGAATTTAGACTTGGAAAATCCAAATCCAGCCCATGGTGGGGGGAAATTGGGATCTGGAAAAGCCAAATCCAACCCATGAGGGGAAATTTGGGTCTGGAGAAGCCAAGCCTAACCCTTAGGGGAGGGAAATTTGGGTATGGAAAAGCAAAACCTAACCCTTGGGAGGGAAATGTGGGCATGGAAAAGACAAATGCAACCCCTGGGAGGGAAATCTGGGCATGGAAAAGACAAATGCAACCCCTGGGAGGGAAATCTGGGCATGGAAAAGACAAATGCAACCCCTGGGAGGGAAATCTGGGCATGGAAAAGACAAATGCAACCCCTGGCAAAGGGGAGTTTAGGTGGGAAAACAGGGAAGGCTGGCAGAGGACCTACCGAGAAGAGGGTGGAGTAGGTGGACAGGGCGAATTTGATGCCGTAGTAATAATAGAGGTGGGAATCCCGGCCCTGGGAGTCCTGGGCCATCCTTGGAGCTCTTTTCCTGCCCTTGGAAGTGGCAGAAACCAAAGCACGCGGGGAAAACAAGGCTCGAAGGGCCGGTTCCAACTTCCTGCTGGCAGGAGCGCTCCGGGGGAAGGAGCAGCTTTAACCCTTTGCTGAGTTCAGCTTTGGCTTTCCTGCCCCGGGCAGCAGCAGAACCCAGCTCAGACAGGGGTTATCCCAAAATTCGGTGCCTGGGTGTCTCTCCAGCAGTTCTTTAACAGGGGGTGTGATGCAACTCTGCGCTTGCTGGCGCTGGGGGAAAGTTGGGGTGTTGAGGCTCCCGGGAGGGATTTGGGGTGAAGTGGAAGCGCAAAATGTGGGAGAAATGAGGAGGGATGTCCTGCAGGGATCGTGGGATCGGAGGGGGGGGTCTGGGAGCAGCTGGAGAACCTGGGGA
>VXBA01005114.1:228525-248730 GCA_013399895.1 Serilophus lunatus
AAAATGTACTGGGGGGAAAATGTACTGGGGGGGGGATAAAATAAACTGGGGAGAGTAAAATAAACTGGAGAAAGTAAAATGTACTGGGGAGAGTAAAATGTACTGGAGGGAATAAAATGTACCGGGGAGAGTAAAAGGGATGTTCAATGATCGGAGCAAAAAGAGGGGCTGGGGAAAGTTGTGTCTGCAGTTGTCCCTGGGAATGGAGACTCCAGACAAAGGCAGACCCTGGCAAAGGGGAGCATCCAAACCGCTGCTATTTCCGTGGCTGGGGTGTGCCCAGAGCTCCCTCCTCCTTTCCCCAAGGCCTCATTGCCTGAGGATATTTCTCTTTGCTCCCCCGTTTTTCCTCGTTTGGTGTCTCCTTTCAGTCCACTGGCTCCGTGTTTGTGCCTTTGGTGTTTCCCAAAGTTGGGCTTTGCCAGCAGAGAAGTTGTGGCTGAAAATTCAGGTGAAGTTGTAGCTCAGCACTGGCAGCTTTGCCTTGTCCTGAATTTTTTTAAAGTTTTTTTATATTTATTTAATTTTCAATAAATAGAAAATATTTATTTTAATTTTTTTTTTAATTTTAAAAAGTAATTTGATCATTCACAAAACTCGGGAAAACAGGGAGTTTATTCCATTTTCTGGGCAAATCCTGTGAATTCCCCAATTCCTCTGAATTCCCAGTTTTCTCCATTACAAATCCTCACTAATGAACCCATTCCATGGATTCCCAGTGCTAAAAAATAACTAAAAACTAACAATAACCCCCTCTGTGGGGGATCCAGATCTGAGTCTTCCCTTGGGAAATGGGGAGAGATGTGTGCTGGAATTTCCCTGTTAGATCCAGGACTCACTCCTGGGCTTAGATTTGGTCTCTGCTTTGGGTGTTTAATGGGATACCTGGACAAATCCCCAAATGAATCCTGCAGAGGACTCACATGGGTTCAATTATCCCAAATTATCCTGAGCACAGATTTGTGGGGTTTTTCTCTTTCCTTTAACTGTGCAAATTTCCTTTTTTAAGCCCAAGAACATCTTGGAAGTCCCTGAGCTTGTGGTTTGCAGCAGAGCAGCTGCAATTTCATCCCCAAACGTTCCCTGGGGGATTTGTTGGGCTTTTTCCAGCAGAAAAAGCAGCAGGAGGATGGATGGTGGCCTCGCTCTGCCTGACGTCAGGCAGTTCCACAGGGAGCTGCATCTTCCTGGAGCGAATCCCAGTGGATGTTGGGGAGATATTTTGCAATTCAGGTGCTCCAGGAAGGAGTTAAACTGCTCCAGCAGAGCCTGGGAATTGCAGAAGCTCTGGGGAGGAGAAATGCAGGATCTTTCCAGGCTCCTTCTCACCCAACCCCAAATCCCAAAGTCTCTAAAGCAAAAAGGAAACTCCAGGGACTAAAATGAACCTGGTGATGGGATTGAAAGTCGAGGGTGGAACCCCAGTTTGGCCTCAGCTTTTGAAATCTGGGGGCCTTTTAAAGGTTTGTTTTCCAACAGGGATATTGGATGTGGAGAGGAATTACCAAAGCTGGTTCAACCCTCTGCGGGAGGGGAGGAACAGCCACAGGGGCATGGGGGCAAAATGGGATGTGGTGCAGCCTCAGACCCCCTAACCTTGGGATGCTTTGGGTTGGGAGGGACCTCAAAGAACCCAAAGCTGCTCTAAGTATCCGGGTCAAGCTGCTCTGAGATTGTTCAGCAGCTGGTGTAACCCAAACCTGCTCTAATTTCCAGGTAAAGAACTTCTGAGGTTGCTCAGCAGCTGGTTTAACACAAACCTGCTCTGGATTTCCAGGCTCAGCAGTTCTGGAGTTGCTTTAATCCAAACCTGCTCTACATTTCCAGAGAGAGCAGCTCTGAATTGTTTTAACCTAAACCTGCCCTACATTTCCAGGCTCACTTGAGCCACTGGTTTTACCCAAAGCTGGGGTGGGGGAATTTGGACAAGACCCTACCTGGGTAATGGGGGGGGAAATGGGATGTGGTGAAGGCTCCAAGTCCCCAATCACGGGATGCCTTGGGTTGGAAAAGGCCTGAAAATCATCTCACTGCCCCCCTTCCATGGGCTGGGAGTCCAGTGCTGGCATTTTATTGGAATCCTGTGCTGCACCAACCCCTCGGGCTCGGCTTTGGCCCCTCGGGATGTGACTCAGAGCCCCCAGAGCTGCTCGTCCCTCCTCCCTCCACCCACAGCCAGGTGCCTCTCCAAGTGTCGGCCTTTTCTTTATTAAATCAAGCTGCCAAAAGCGCTGGAAATGAAGAGCAGAGATTATCCCGAGCTCATCCCGAGCTCAAACAACCCCCGTGCCCGGGGGCTCGGCTCAAATGAAATGAACTCCTCTAAATTGGATGATTGCCCGGAGCAATTTAAGCCCAAATCCATCTTGCCGGGGTTGCCTCTCCTTTTTTATTTGTTTTTTCTTCTCTTCTCTCGGGGTTTTTTGGGTGTTCTTTGCCGGAGGATGCTGCAGTTTCCCAGTAAGTAGCAGCTGGTGAATGGGATGTGCCCCTCGTGGACCAGCACAAAGCTGGGGCAGATGTGGAATCTCTTGCTGGGGGGGAAATTCAGGGACAGGCCGGGCCTTTAGGATAGTTTAAAAGGCAAATTCAGGGATCCTTTCGGCCGCGGGCTCCATCCACGCGTTCCCTGAGCGCTCCATTCCCGGGAATTCCGCGTGGAAACCATCCCTCGGGACGAGGGGCGGCTTTTGGGGCCGGCTTTGCTAAATTCCCGTGGAAAGCTGCTCCCACTGCGTGCCTGGCGTTTATTTTGGGTCCCGGCAGCTATAAATAGTCGAGTGGTGCGACCAGCTCCCGGGATTCCTCCTTCGAAGCGTTTCCCGAGGCCGTTGAGGCGCTGCCAGGCTGAGCCGGGCCGGGGGCGGGCAGCAAAGCGCCGCTTGGTCCCCCCGGGTGGGGCTTTGATGCTCTCCAAGGGTTTTTTGGGGTGTTTTTTCCAAAGGGAAACGGTGTCCTTGGAGCTCCTGGCGCCTGGAGGAGAGCTGGAATGTCCCGCTTCACTCGCGGCGAGTCCATTGTTGTCTGGGCTGGAAGGTCGGGAATCAAAAGGCTTTAAACGCCAAATTTGCTGCGCTGGGACTTGGGGGGGGAAGAGGCAAAATGAACTTTCTCGGCGGATCTTGAGTGTGGCTTCGCATCCCGCCGATGGGAAACGTCGTGGAGGGGATGCTGCGGTGGCAGAGGGCACTGCCAGCGCCTCGGTGCCACCCCAGCCTCCCGCTCCTCCCCCTGGGGCTGCGCTGCCAGAGGAAGGGCTCCAGTAAATAATCGCATCAGGAGCAGCTCCAGCGACTGTCAGGATGGATAAAGCTCCCGAAGGCAGGAGATAGAAAAGACCTTCATTATTCCCGTGGGTTTGGAAGGATGGAAAGGCTCCTGGGATGGAAAACAGCCGGAGGAGGGAGGCAGGGGAGGTTCGGGGCTGGGTTTGTGGGAGCCATCGTTTCGTGCTTGCCACTCAAACTTTGCCTCCCGAGGAAGGAGGATGTTGATGGTCGCTGCCTGGCCGGGGTTTGGGGCCAGAGAGCTGCTCTGTCCTTGCCCCAAACTGCCTTTAATTCCTTGGCAAATCCTTGGATTTAAGGGCTTTCCCCGTTAAATTCGTTTTTTCCCTGTCTCTGCTGTTTCTGCTGAGTGGTTTGTGTGACCAGTTCAAGCTGGGAAAAGGATATTCAGGGCAAAACTTCGTGGAGGAAAACAAGCACTGGACACTTAATCCAGAACCTTTGGGGTTGAGGAGGGACTGGAATTAATCTCAAGATTTATTTTAATTTTGGGAAGGAGGGTGCTGTCAGGCCAGGCACCTCTTTTCATCCAGCAAGGTTTGATTGGCGCTGACACAGATGAATTGCTGCCTAATTAATAAGTGGAGTCCTCATCAATGGCAATTAGTGCTCTTCCTGGTACTTCCCCCTGGATCAACCTCTGATTTAATGCAGATCAACAGGTTTAATCTGATTTAATAGAGATTTAATACAGATCACCCTCTGATTTAATACAGGTTTAATAAAGATCAGCCCCTGTGATTCAACACTCAGCAGCAGTTTTCTCTCCAGAACCCATTTTTCTCCTTCTTGGGGATTTAATCTCTGGCAATACCACTAAACATATGTTTGGAGTATTTATCCAGGGGCTTATCAGGGTTTAATGTCTCTTCACTGATGCAAAACCTCTGGATTTATTAAACCTTCAGTGCCCTCATCACTCCAAAGCCCCAGCACAGGCTCTTGGTACTGGGGTGGTGGATCCTCACTGGTTTGCACTGGGAGCTCTTGCAGCCCCTGCTCCAGGTCCCTCAGGAAGGTGTGAGGGTTTGGAGGCAGCAGAACTGTGGTCAGCAGGACAAATAAAGCTTTTTCTTTTGCCCTGATTCCATGTGTTGTTCCCTGGCACAGACTCCTTCCAGCCTGTGTGAACCCACACCCGAGAGACACGGAGCCCAAGCTCTTCCCCCCACCAATTCCAGAAGGAACTGGTGCCTTTTCAGCTGTTGAAAGCAGCAGATCTCCAAGGAAATCCGTTTATTCTGCACAAACCCCGGGTTTAAAATAGCAAACTGGTGCAAGCTGGGTGCTTTTCCCCTCCCTGGAGCTGGTGCAGGGCCGAGGCTGCAGGAGGGCGCTGCTGAAGGGGTTATTTTTAGCAATAAACTCAGTCCAAATTCCCTCAAGCTTGGCCTGGAAACATCTCCTGGCGTGACTGACACATTAAGGGAGCATCAGCCCCGGGACTGAAAGGTTTGCATCCATTCCTTGGGGAGAAATGAGGAGCTGGCTGCTGGGGGGGNGGCAAAGGAGACCCTCGGCCTGAGATCCCCCCCGACACAACTCCAGCCATTCCCTGGATCCTGGCAGAGCTCAGTCCCTGCCCTTCCTCCCTTCCCGAGGAAGTTGTGACTGAGAGGAGACTCATTCCGGTCCCAAAGGAGACAACGTGGCTCCAAACGTCGGGAAGCAGCAGCTGTGGAGCACCAGGAGCAGAGCTTCCCCCCTCAGGGACCTTTCATTAAACCAAGGAACTTCCCTTCATTAATTCCTTCACTTCCCCAGCCCCTTCTGCCGTCAGAGCATCACCTCCACTTATTTCCTCCTGCCTTCCAACAAGTGATTTTGAGAGGAAAAAAAACCAGCAAAACCCTCCCACAATTTAATTCCCAGCAACAAATTCCACTTGATTTTCCTCCCGGAGACACGAATGTGCCCCGAGGCGGCTCCTCACCTTTCGCTGTCCCCAGTTCCAGCTCTGATCCCTCTCTCCGTGGCAGCCCCTGTCAGGAATTATTCCTTTTCCCCTCTCCCATGGCTTTGGAGCTGTACCAGGGGGAGTTCTCACGGCCAGCTCTGCTCAAACATCCCCAACCCAATCGTGCCTGGAACTATTCATGGCCAACAGCACAAATTGCTTTTGGGGACAGCAAAAAGGAGAGAAACGACCGCGGCAAAAATAGATTTTTGGGAGCAGCTCTGGAGCGAGATGAGGTTTGAGCTCAGTTAAAACACCCCGGGGCGAGTTCGCGGGAGGTTTATCCGCTTTTGGCTCAGCGGGAGAAGGACTTTCCAACCTGCTGCTCCTCCCCGAATCCCGGGGTTACGCCTCCAACCTCGTCCACCCCCGTTAAAGGCCTTTTAAACACAAAACCAGCCCAAAATTTTGGTTTTCTGGAGCCCCAGCAGCGATTTTGAGGGTGTTTAGCCTTAATTGAAAGGCAGCGTTTCTCCCCCAAACCCTTCTCCTGCTTCCTCCAAAGGGGGGATGGTCACAGCAAACGTCCTTTCCCTAAAAATTCAGCTTTAAACCTCCACTTTTACTCCTGGAATATCGTTTCTCATCAGCTTCAGCATCTCCACCGTGAAAAAACAGGGAGAAATCCCAAAGCAAACGAGCTGGAGACCAAAAAAAAACCCCCGTGGGCAGCGGTGGAAAAAGGGATACATTTTTTTTTCCCGGTTATTTTTGGGGTGGAACAGCCCCGGACAATTAAAATCACGCAGACAAAGGAAAAGCCTTGCAGCCAAGAGTGGCTTGCATACAAACAGGGCACAACAAAGGGTAAGATAAAAGCATTTCTTGCTGCTTTTATTTGCTCAGCCCCCCCTCCCTCGGGGTCAGAGGGCTCCGGGTTTGTGTGGAAAGAGTTTCCAGCCTGGAAACATCGTTTTCCCTCCGGAGTCCTCTGGTGAAACCAGCGCGAGTCTCGCTCAGTGTTTCATCCTTGCAAAGAGTTTGGATTAAGGAAGGTCTGGGAATTGGGAGCAGCTTAATTAGCCCGGAGCGAGACCCAGCTCATTAATTCATCGACAGCGAAGTGAATTTGCACCAGAGGGAGAATCGTTTGTGGCCACGAACACCACGGAGATCAAATCGCTGCTCCCTTTCCATGTGGCAGGTAACGAGGGGGGTTGGGGAGTGAAATTCCTGCCCAGCCACCGCCTGCATCGGGTTTTCCAGTTCCCACCAGTCCCAGGCTGGAATGAATTTAATTATTTTAGTGATTGGTATTTCTGGAGAGAGTCAGACGTGATGGAGCAGCTGGGGGGGCTCAGCCTGGAGAAAAGGAGGCGCAGGGGAGACCTGGAATTCTGTCCCATTCCTTGAAAAAGGGGGAGCAGAGGGGGTTCAGGCACAGGGGGAGAGGGAAGGGCTCTCCAAAGCTTCTGAGGAGCACAAAGACAAGTCCCCCACTGCCCCCCAGCCCGGGCGTGCCAGCCTCAAATAATAGTTTAAGCCCAGGACTGAGCCTTTTTCCATCAGATTTGGGGAATAACGAGAGCAAAGGAGGGGATGGAGAGGAAAGGAGCCCTTCAATGAGCCCCCCCAAGGCGTCTTTTAGGGAGGTGGGGACCTAAATTGGAAAGGAATTTTGTGCCAAGGCGAGTTTTGCTTTTAAATGACGCAGCAAAACCAACAGAAGCTGAATGAAGGCAGCAGATTATCACCTCCAGCCGGGGGGGGGATATTCCAGCCTCCACAGCCAGCTGCTAAAGCAAAGCCAGCCCCACAATTTGGGGATGGCTCCTCCAGGACCCTGGGGCAGCATTTTTCCCTGCCCTGCTTATCTTGGCATCGCTGATCTCTCAGCAGCAAATAAACCCCCTGGTTTTGGGGTCGGTAGAGTGGCCTTGGGGTTGGTTTTGTGTAACCCCAGTTGCTTCCTCCTCTCGCCCCCCAAACCCAGGGGTTCCTCCAGCAGCTCGTTGCCACCACAGGCAGCTTTGGAGTGAGTTGACTTAATTAAAAGGCAGGAGTTTAAAACCCGTTCCAAGCCACTTCAGGATTAGATCTCTGGAGTGCTGGAAGCTTTCAGAGGATTTTCTCACCAAGCCACATCTTCCCCAAATTTACAACTCCCTGCTGCCCATTCCCCCATCACCACTTGGAATCCAGGGAGGGTTTGGGTTGGAAGGACAGATTTTAGAGCTGCCTGGGTTTGGAAAGCTTGGGAATCCCACACCAGCACTCAGGAAACACACAACATTCCCCTTTTCACCAGGAATTGTCTGAGGGACACCCTTCACACAGCTCCTGCTGGGGCAGGAGTGACTTCCAGAGCACACAATCACCCAAAATATCCTGAAAACCCTCATTCTTAAGGAGACCACTGAACACCAGGGCTCTGTAAAGGTTTAATCCCACAGAGGTGCTGCCCTAAGGAGGGAATCATGGAATAGCCTGAGCTGGAAGGATCCACAGGGATCATTGGGACCACAACAGGGAACACTGAATCCCACAAGGATCATCAAGTCCAGCCCCTGGCCCTGCACAGGACAACCCCAGGAATCCCATCAGGATCTTGTACAGTGCAGATTCCCCACCCCAGGGAAATAAATCCCAATTTATGCTTCTCCAGACAAGGAGCTTTCACCCACCTCCTCCTAAAAACCCCCCCAAATAAACTGGAATTTCGCAGAGACACCAGTTTCAAGCTGCACAGGGAGCAAAAAAAAAACCAGGAAAACACTTCTTGAAAAGCCAGTTTGTCATTTGGGCCCTGCAGCCACAATCCGGGGAGGTGGCAAAGCTGGAACCTGTTCCTGGTGTTGCTCACTCCTGGTTTTCCACAGCAGGGAGATGGGATCCAACCCCTTGACCAGGGGGGATGGAGGAACCAGAACCTCAGAAGCTGGAAAATCACCATCTCTGAGGATTCCCTGGAGCCCAGGTTTCCCTCCCAGGCTTTGATGTTGCAGCAGCCCAGGAGACTGTGCTGGGAGTGAGAGGTTCCTGCCCTTCTGCAAAGCACAACAGGGAAAGGCAGGGGCTGCTCCAGACCTTCCTTTCTGTCTGGATGATGATCCATGGGAAGGTGTTGGAGCATCCCAGGAGAAAGGAAGGAGGGGGAATGTTGGAGGAGCCCAGAACAGCCCTGACAGCTTCACAGGGATCCACAGTGTTAATTAGTTGTCAAAAGCTTGGAATAGTCTGTTTTTGCTGAGCAATAAATCCATCTGTTCTTCCTCACACGGGTTTCTGTGCTGATATTGATTGATTGAATGATTTCCTTTCAAGACAATCTCTTCCAAAGGCAACAAAGCGTGACATCCCCCCCAGATTCCAACAACCCACGGCCTGAACATGCTGCTCCAGAGCCTGCTCTGATCCAGACATCAGCCTGAATT
The DNA here is from genome assembly GCA_013399895.1 of Serilophus lunatus. Classification (NCBI taxonomy): domain Eukaryota; kingdom Metazoa; phylum Chordata; class Aves; order Passeriformes; family Eurylaimidae; genus Serilophus; species Serilophus lunatus. The sequence goes on from VXBA01005114.1 coordinate 237,144, forward strand.
CCAAATCCTTGCCCGGCAGCAGCAAAGGAAAAAACAAAAGGAGCTGGTTCTTCCCTACAGGAGCTGCGAAGGCTTTGCCTCCCTTTTCCTAGTGGGGAAACTGAGGCAGGAGGCAGGAATGTGCTCACCCAGCCCCGCAGCGATCCTTGGGATGATCCTGCCAGGCTGGAGCAGTTCAGGGATGGGGGGAGTGGGGAAGGATTCGCTTGGGAATGGCTGGAATGTTGCCCCCCACTCCAGGAGCTTTGGGCTTCTCCCTTTGCCAAATTTCCGGCAATGCCCCAAAATAAGGGGGGGGGGAGCGGGGAAGGGGCTTTGGGGATGTTCTTCCCAGCCAGCCCTTCCCAGCTCCTCCTGCATTTTTGAGCAATGCTGCCATCGAGCGGCCCGGGAGCAGCGGGGAGAGCCGGACCCCCCTGAAACGGCTGGAAGCGGAGAGCTGGGATGTATTCCCGGCTGGAATATGTCTCCTTCATCCATCCCCGCCTTAAAAGGCTCGGCGGCGCTTCCACGGCCCCGGCGGGCTGGGCACTGAAAGGCTGCCCGTCCCTCAGCCCCTCACCCTCCCCATCCCAGTTTGGCAATTCCAGCCCCGATCCCTCCCGCTTTACCTGCGAGAGGCTCCTTCCCCTCGGCCCAACCCGCGGGGCTCATTCAGGAGCATCCTCCCAAAGAGAAGGGACAAGCTGGGCTTTGCCGGGCGCTGTTCCTTCTCCCGGCGTTGGCGCTTCCCGAGGGAAAAGCGCCTTTCCCGGCAGGCAGAGACACGGCTGGCGGCGGGTCTGCGATGAAAACCACGGGAAGAGCACGTTGGAATCCCTCCCGTCTCCGGATATAAACCCGGCCTGTGGGAAGGTGCAAATCCCCCAGTTTCATTAGATTCCGACCGCCGATTCGTGGCAAAAAAAGGACTTTTTAGTGGAGGATTTTTGCAGCCCTTCGGGGTCTGCGTTTGCTTTGGGAGAGAAGGGGCAGTAAAACGAAATGTCCTGTTTGCAGTGGAAGGAAATTGGTTGTGCTGGAAGGGGAAGAGCTTTTCCTTCTTCGGGAAATCGAACATTCGCTTTGTTCACTGGGGATGAAAAGCACTCCCCGACCACAAGTGCCTGCAGAGAGCCCATGGCTGTTACATGGCAAAGCTTTGTAATACAGAAATGGAATCTAGAAATACACTATATAAATACAGCATGTCATATATAAATGCAATATATAAATATAATCCAGAGAATACACAAGCTGTACTAATATCAGGATATTTCATTCCTGGCGACTTTTGACAGACCCCCCAAAAGGATGCAAAGCACGAGAAGATTTGGAGGGCTAAGAGGGGGCATGAGGGGGAATGAAAAAGGGGACGAAGGGGTGCGAGAAACGCTGGAAGAGCCCCTTCCACGGGGAAGGTGGGAGCGGAGAGTGGGGAAGAGCCCCCGCGGGCAGGAGGAGGGGACGGAGGGGACCGGGGGGAGGGCCCGGGGGGCCGCGGGAGGGCTCCGGGTCCCTCCCTCCCTCCCTCTCTGGCGGGGAGGGCTCTGTCCGGGCTCTGCCCACCGGGCCCTGGCACCGCCCGCCCCGCTTAGAAAAGCCCCGGTCGTGCCTCGCTCGCCGCAGTCGGTTCGCGGCACCGGCTGCGCCCCGAGAGTGGCCCGGGGCTGAGCCGAGGGGACCCGCATCCCGATCCCACTGCATCCCGGTCCGGGGGGACCCGCATCCTGATCCGGCTGCATCCCGCACCGGGTGGGACCCGCATCCCGATCCGGGGGCACCCTGAACCCGATCCGGCTGTATCCCGGTCCGGGGGGACCCGCATCCTGAGCCACCTGCATCCCGAAACGAGGGAGATCCGTTTCCTGAACCGGCTGCATCCCGATCTGAGGGAACCGGAGTCCTACTCCCGTCCCGAGCCAGGAGGCACCTGCATCCAGCATCCTGCTCTGGTCCTGAGCCGCGAGGACCCGCATCCTGACTCGGCTGCATCCGGAGCCGGGAGCGACTCGCAGCCCGCTCCGGTCCCGAACTGATCCGGAAGGATCCGGATTCCAAACTGTGCCTTGAGTCGAGGGGAACCTGCGCCCCGGTGAAGCTGCAGCCAAACCTGGAGGGACCCGCACCCCGAACCAGCTGTGCCTGAACTTGGAGGGACCCGCGCCCTGAAGCAGGTGTGTGCCCCGATCTTGTTGTACCCTGATCCTGCTGCACCCCAAACCAGGAGGGAGCTGCCCCCCAAAGCATCCGTGTGCCCTGATGCTGCTGTGCCTTAAACTGGGAGGGATCTGCACCCCAAACCAACCCTGCACCCCAAACCAGGAGGGACCAGCAGCCCCAAACCTCCCTTTTAAACCAGGAAGGATCTGCACCCTAAACCATCCCTGCACCCTAAGCCAGGAGGGATCTGCACCCTAAACCATCCCTGCATCCTAAACCAGGAGGGATCTGCACCCAAACCATCCCTGCATCCTAAAGCAGGAGGGATCTGCGCCCCAAACCATCCCTGCATCCTAAAGCAGGAGGGATCTGCGCCCCAAACCATCCCTGCATCCCAAACCAGGAGGGATCTGCGCCCCAAACCATCCCTGCATCCCAAACCAGGAGGGATCTGCACCCAAACCATCCCTGCATCCCAAACCAGGAGGGATCTGCGCCCCAAACCATCCCTGCATTCCAAACCAGGAGGGAGCAGCAGCCCCGAGGCTCCACGTGCCGGCTGTGGCTCCGCGGGATCCCCATGGATAACGCTGCGCCGGCAGAGGCAGAGCTGCGGCTCCTGTGGCCCTTCAACGCGTCCGGGAACGAGTCCCTGGCCAACCAGTTCGTGCAGCCGCCGTGGCAGGTGGCCCTGTGGGCCGTGGCTTACGCCCTGATCGTGCTGGTGGCCGTGGTGGGGAACACGGTGGTCATGTGGATCATCCTGGCGCACAAGCGGATGCGGACGGTCACCAACTATTTCCTGGTGAACCTGGCGTTTGCCGAGGCCTCCATGGCCGCCTTCAACACGGTGGTGAACTTCACCTACGCCGTGCACAACGAGTGGTACTACGGGCTCTTCTACTGCAGGTTCCACAACTTCTTCCCCATCGCCGCCGTCTTCGCCAGCATCTATTCCATGACGGCCATCGCCCTGGACAGGTGAGTTCGTCCCCTCTGGAGCCCAGGGCTGGGCTCTGTCTGATCTCCAGTCATGGGAGAGACCTGGAATTAATTTTCTGGGGGAAAGAGCCCTAAAAACAAATCCCTGTCCTGGTTGCAGCTCAGGAAAAGGGTTTGTAAGCCTTGTGGTTGGTGGTGGTGGGGTTCGAATGTGGAGCTTCTGCCTTCCCAGCTCCTTCTGGAGCCCAGGGCTGGGCTCTGTCTGCTCTCCAGTCATGGGAGAACACTGCAATTGAACCATTTTTTTGAGAAACGTCCCTGAAAATATTCCCCATCCTGGTTGCAGGTGGCTTTGGGAATCTTGTCAGCTCAGGAAAGGGCTTTGCAACCCTCATTGGTGACACGGTTTGGGGGTGGATTTGTAGGATGCTCTGCCTTCCCAGCTCCTCCCTGGAGCCCAGGAATGGGCTCTGTCTGATCTCCAGTCATGGGTGAACATTGAAATTCGAATATGTTTTGGTGAAAGAGCCCTAAAAAGAATCCCTATCCTGGTTTTGGGTGGCTTTGGGAATCCCTTGTCAGCCCTGTGGAAGGAGCTCAGGAAAAGGCAGCTTGGTTTGAACATGGGTTTGTAGGATCCTCTCCCTTCCCAGCTCCTGTGCAGAGCCCTCCATTCCCTCCCCAACCTCCTCAGTGAAGAGCAAACTCAATATTTGGCCCCACAGCATCAAATCCACCCTTTGCTGGTTTTGTGTCTCTTGGTCTGGGTTGGGAACCATCCCAGGGGCCTTGGGAAAAGCTCAGGCTTGGGAAGCGTGTCCTGACTTGGATGGGGGTTGTGTCCCCAAGGAACCCCCCGTGATTCCACCCGTGGGGTCGTGTGGGGGGGCAGGACCAGGGGTTGCTGTCCCGGGATTTGGCTGCAGCTCCGTTGGGTTTTCCCTGCCTGGTTCCTGCCCAAGGCTTGGGATCTGCTGGAGGAGCCTGTGTTGGGCTGGGGCCAAACTTCAGCTGGTGTGATGGCACTGGGACATCCCTGTGTCACCTCCCGGGGTGTGATGGCACTGGGACATCCCTGTGTCACCACAGGGTGTGATGGCACTGGGACATCCCTGTGTCACCTCCCGGGGTGGGATGGCACTGGGACATCCCTGTGTCACCACAGGGTGTGATGGCACTGGGACATCCCTGTGTCACCTCCCGGGGTGGGATGGCACTGGGACATCCCTGTGTCACCACAGGGTGTGATGGCACTGGGACATCCCTGTGTCACCTCCCGGGGTGGGATGGCACTGGGACATCCCTGTGTCACCACAGGGTGTGATGGCACTGGGNGTGTGACGCCTCCCGGGGTGGGATGGCTGTGGGACATCCCTGTGTCACCACAGGGTGTGATGGCACTGGGACATCCCTGTGTCACCTCCCGGGGTGGGATGGCACTGGGACATCCCTGTGTCACCACAGGGTGTGATGGCACTGGGACATCCCTGTGTCACCTCGAGGGACACAAAGCCTTGCCCGAGGCTGCTCCCATTCACAGCTCCGTTCCCTCTCCCCCTGTCCAGGAAATTCCTCTTTAAGGGCATTCCCAGCTCCGCTGACAATTCCAGGCTCTCCCGCAGCTCCTCAGTCCCATTTTCAGCACCAGCGTTTCACGCCCAACAGATTTTCCCGATTCATCCCATTCCCGGCTCTGCAAGGCCTCTCTTTGGCCCCTCTTTTCCAAGGAATAAAAGGCACTTTGGCTGCGGATCCAGGCGAGGGGGAGGAGGCCCTGGGAGCTGCCGCCTCCCAAACTGGCTCCCGATGTTCCCTCGAGAGCTGCCAGCTCGGGAAGCAGAGCTGGATGGGGATGATGCTCTGCCACCCTCAAATCCAGGCTTTGTTCTGCTCCGGAGTGGTTACAAAACCCTCTTCCGAAAATAAACTGGATGTAGCCAAGCTCTCCTGCAGGAGATGGGAGGGGAGTTAAGACAATCCTCAAGGAAAAAGGGAATAATGCCGGCAGGGCTTTGTTCCCATTCGGTGTTGGCTCCGTTTCAGGAGCATCCAAGAGTGTTTGGGAGCAGCTGGAAAAGCCCCTTTCAGGTTCAGATGAATTAAAGAAATTAATCTTTAACAGTTTAACTTTTAGCCTTTGATCCACATCCCGGAAAAACAAATCTGCCAGGGGGGAGTTGGAGGGGAATGTGCAAAACAGGGAGCAAAGGCCAGTCTGGGAGCCTGGGGCTGATTTTTGCCTTGGGAATCAGCATTCCCAGCTTTCTTCTCGCATCCCAAACCCTTAATAGAGGGTTGGTTTGCCCGTGGCTGGGATGCAAAACCCGGGATCCTGCCAAGGAGGGTCCAAGAGAAGCTGCATCCTCAGGGTGTCCAGAGCAACCTGCTGCATTCCTTGGTCCCAAAATTCCAGCGAGGTGGGAAATTGGGAAGAAAAAAAGCAGCAAAGCCCATCCTCTGCCTCTCCAGGAAAACAGCACAAAACAACCTCCCCAAGCCTTGGAAAACTCCCTGTTTTCCTGTGTCTGAGACCTGACAATGGAGACTTAAACACATGAAAAGCAGGAACTGGTTCCAGGAACATGAGAGGGAAGAATTGCTCCTGGCAGGCAGCAAAGAGCTGGGAACAAGCAAAGGAAGAACCTGAATTGGGAGCAGCAGAGCCAGGTAGGCTCAGGGAAGTGCTGGGTGTGCCTGAAATCCAACTGTGCTCCTGATTTTCATCAGCAATTAGGGAAGCAGGGTGGAATGTGCCTTGTTCAAAGTGTGGCCAGCAGGGAGGTTGGTCAAACCATCCTCTCCTTCCCCAGGACCTGCCTCAGCCTGGGCCCAAGCACTTAAAGTAGTTCAAAAAATGAGAAGTTGTTCTGAACTCTGTAACAATTGCAGGAAATTTGGGAGTCAAGGCTGGTAGAAAAATCTCAGGAAAAGCTGTGCTGCTGCTTCTCAGCACCCTGAGAAAGTGGGGGACAAACAGCACTTTAAAATTTGCCACTCCCTTTGTTTTGGGGCTCCAGGGCACCCCAAGCATCCCTGAGCAGCTTCCAGCTCTCCCTGGGAATTGGAAAAAAGTCAGAAAATCCATTTCCCCGCCACCCAATCCTCCATGAAAGAGAAGCCCAGCAGTGCCCACGCTGAGTCCAAGCTCATTTTCAGCCACACTTGGAATAAAAACCCCAACCTTGGCCTTCCAGAAGTTGGAAAATGTGCAAATCCCATGGGAACAAAGAGCCCTGGGGATGAACAGACGCTGGGCAGCGCTTGGGAATGTTTAACACGAAGAATTCTCCTTTTCCTGCACAGCATCCTCAGCTTCAAAGCAGCTGGAAAAGTGATGTACAGTGGGAATAACTTCCTGCAGCTCCTAAAATAACTTGCTCATTGAAAGAGCTCCCTCTCCAACCTGTACCAGCATGGAAAATCCAGCTGGGATCTCAGTTATTATATATATCTTCTATTTTTTTAAAAAATATATATATTTATTCCTCTTTTAATTTCCAAATGGACCATTAAATTACATTGGTTGTCCTGAGGTCCATCAATTTGCTGGCAGGAGCTGCAGAAGGAGCATCAAATCTGCAAACCTTCCTTCATTACTCCAGCCTAAAATTCCCAGTCTGCAGCCAAGAGCTGTGAATCTCTTCCCCAACCTCGTCTTAATTGCAGCAGAGAAAACAAAAAAAGCAGCTTGAGAAATGATGTATGGCTTGGAAGTTTAAGTCCCAGCTTGGACAAACCAGCTGAACATCAGGAATATTTTCCAGCTCAGCCACCCCAGTCCCTGGGAGGTGATTCCTGCAGGAAGAAGCCTCCGGAGAGGGCCAATTAGAACAGCTAATTAGTCATTTACACCTTAATAAAGCAGCGGGTTGGGTGGTTTTTAAGCTCGACTTAAAGGACTTTGGGGGTTTGCGGGGCAGGGCTTTGATCCGTGTGATCCTGGAATGTGATTTGGGAGGTTGGGAGGCGGCAGGGAAGGGAAAGGAGGCTGGGATTTGGGGCCAGATAATCAAAGCTGCTTTTTGTATCCCCCAAACATTGCAGCATCACTAATGGCACCACAACCCCAGGAGCTGCCTCGGAGCATTGATTTCCCAGCTGGAGGGAAATGAGGAGCAGAGGGATGGGGATGGAGAAGGGAATGTCTTCCTAAGGAATCTCCTCTCGGCGCTGCTTTGTGTCCCTGGTCAGGGAACGACTGGACTCAATCCCCCCTCCCAATATCCAAGACATGAATTCAGCCTGGCAAAAAAATAAAAGACTTTTTTTTCTCTCCCTTTTCTATGGAAAGAAAAGGGGGGGGGGGGCGTTGAAATCCCCCTGATAAATATAGATAATACAAATAGATAAATAAATATGGACCTGGGACAAATTAGGAGGAGTTTGGGGTTTGCAGAGCAGGGCTTTGGTCTGTGTGATCCTGCCCTGCTGGGCTGGGCTTTAGGAGCTTTAGGAGCTTTAGGAGCAGGACAGAAGTGGAAGGAGGGTGAGATCTGGCCAGCAGTGGGGCCATTCTGCACCTGCTGGATGGGCTCTGCCAGACCTGGAAAAGCCTCTGGCAGCTTCTCCCTGACCCCAGCTCTGTACCCCCCCTGTCCCAATCCCAGGCCACACCAACCCCATGCACGTGGCCTTTTTTGGGCTCTGCTGGAAGAAAACAACCCCAGTTCCTTCCCAGAGATGTTTTACCATCCTTGAGAGACCTGAGCCTTGGGCAGCTCGGGGAGCCCCTCCCTGTGTCCCTTGGGGCATCCCTGGGTTGTGCCAGAGCCACAGAGGGGATTGTCCCGCTCTGCTCTGACCTGGGGTGGCCTCACCTGGAATTTGGGGGCAGTTTGGGGGGACACAACATAGGGAAGACATTGGAGAGTGTCCAAAGGAGGCCAGGAGGGTGGGGAAGGGTCTGGAGGGGCAGTGAGGGCACTTGGAGTGTTCAGCTGGAGAAGAGGAGACTGAGGGGAGACCCCTTGGGGTGTTGAGCGTCCTCCTGAGGGGCAGCTCCACCTCTGCTCCCTGTGAGCAGTGCCCCTGGAAGGGCTGGAGCTGAGACAGGGAGAATTTAGGTTGGATCTCAGGGAGAAGCCCTTCCCTCAGAGGGTGGGTGGGCACTGCCCAGGCTCCTCAGGGAATGGGCACATTCCCAAGGCTGCCAGAGCTCCAGGAGGCTCTTGGGGATCAGCCTGGGGCTGGATCAGTGACCCCTGTGGGTCACCCAGCTCAGGATATCCTGTGCTCTCCAAGCTGGAGCTGTGCTGGAGGGATCTGACCCACCTCAGCGTGGGGCATCTGCTCTGACCTGGTCACCAACAGCCCCAGGGCTGATCCTGCTTCTGCTCTTGCTCCCAAACCCTGAGGCCTCTTGGTTACTCACCCCTTATCAGCCGTGCCCTGTTCATGCAGCACACAAGGAAGCTCCGAGACCAGGAGGCTCCATAAATTTTTCCTATTGCATTAATCCCGTCCCCATCAGGGTGAAAGCAATTGTGTGATGTGAGCTGTCCAGGCAGACTCCAGATTTCCAGCTGACATTAACAGATGGACACCGAGGCCGGGTCTGTTCCATCCCTGGGATGCTCAGAGCTGCTCTGGTCCAACATCAGACTTGTGTCGTCATGGAAACCCCCCCAAAACACGAGGGGATGTTGGAACACCAGCAGATGGCATCTCCCACGTCATGGCAGGGTGTGTGGCCCTGGCTGTGTGGCGTGGGGCCGTGCTCCAGTGCCAATTCCACGGAGCAGGGTGGCTTTGGAATGTGGAATGGGAGCACCAGGGATGTGCTGGGAATGCTGGAGTGCGCCTGGGTGTGGCAGGCTGGCTGATGTGGAGGAACAAGTGTCGCTGAATTTTAGTTGGAGCTGGTTGGAGCTGGTTCCCCTGTTGGGGGTGATCTGGTCAAAGTGATTGATCTGTTGGGTCAGGATGACCTGCTGGAAATGGTTGATGGGTCCTGTGAAGGGTGAACTGGACTTGATGGTTCTTGTGGCTCCTTTCCACGCTGCCCTGAAATCTCTCTGCTGGTGCTGCAGCACCTCGAGAAGGGCAGAGCAGGGCACTGAGGCACTTTGTGGGGAGGAATACGAGGCAAACCCCTCATCATCCTTATTCTTTGGAGCCCACTTTTCGCCTTCCTGGCACCAAAACCACCCCAAGACGAGCCCAGCTGGCCAGAGTCTGGCGCTGGAGATCCCAGAGCTGGGGGTTTCACCCATTCCCTTCAGAGCTGGACTCAGTGCTCCTTTTGCCCCCTCCTAACTGGGAATATTCTGTGACATTTCTGTGAAACCAATTGTGCCAAATTGTGTCAAACACCCCCCAGCCCTTTGGAGTCACCCCAGGGCACTGCAGCTTTCTGCTTATTTCCATTTAAATGCCAATTTGTTGGTGTTAATAAAGAATAAATAGATCTGGGTTTGGGGTTTGGGGGTTTTTTGCTGGAAGGAAAATGATGATTGACGTGTTTTCTTGGCTGCCAAGAAGCGATTGATGGAGGTTTGGCTGCAGCAGCTTCTGCAGCCTCACCTGGGAGATGATCCCACATGAAAGGAGGAGAACTGGAGGCACTCACAGCCCTGTGGAAGGAAGGATTTATTCTGGATTATCCCAAAACCTGCCCTAGAAATTCACCTCAGGAGAGGGTTTTGCTCAAAACTGAGCAGAATTGCAGGAAAGAAAATTGGCATTTTGGGACCTGTGTTCTGGAAGCAACAGAAGATTGGCAAAAAACCCTCAAAATTCCTCCAAAACCCCTCAAAACCCCTCAATAAACATCCAAAATTCCTCAAAAACTTTCAGAACCCCTCAAACTCCTCAAAAAAACCCCCTCAAAACTCCTCAAACCCCCTCAAAACCCCTCTAGAACCCCCAAAACCCCCTCAAAAATCCCTCAAAACTCCTTAAAAAAACCTCCAAACCCCAAAATCCCAAAGACAGAGCAGAGAAACATGGAAAGTCCAACTGGTCTGTGAGGAAATGGGAATTATTTGATTGATCCAGAGCTGAGAGAAGCAAAAGAAGGTTTTTTTTTTTCTCCTTGAATTGATACTTTTCCCCCCCAAAATAAGCAGGATGGCCACTGTCACCCCACAAACCCACATTCACTGCTCCCCTCTCTCCCTGATTTGGGTTTGCATCAAATTTTCATGTCAAGGAGAGTAAAAAAAAAAACCCAAAAAACTCCAAAACAAACAAACAAGCAAAAAAAAATCCACAAAAAAATCCACAGGGAAAAAAAAACACACAAAAAAAAAAGAAGAAAAAGGATTATTGAAATGTTGGGACAATTTTCTTTAGTGATACAATTATTATCTAATTATACAATATTTAATATGAAATAATGGCCCAATTATTTTCAGGATGTTTGTCCGTTTCCATCGATCTCCAGGATTTTTCTGGACTGTAATTCCAGCTCCTCCAAGCAGCCCAGACCCTTTTCCATCATCTTCTACCATCTTTTATTTATTTTTTGTTTTTCCTCCCCTCTCTGGGGGAACTGGTATTATTCCCATTTTTAATCCTGATGGATTAAACCCAGACCTCCCTGAAGGGGAACGTTTCAGAGATCACTCAGCACTGATGGATTGGGAATTGCTGCTGAAAAATGGGATTTAGGGCCAATTTCCCCCCAGAACAGCTCTGGCTTGCTGCCTCCTTTCTCCCCATCCCTGTCTTGGCAATTTGGGGTTCAGCAAATAAGGAGATGAATCCTCCTGGGAAGTTGATCCCAATCCAAGGGGAAAATGAGGAATGTGGGGGAAAACCCAGGAGAGCTTTGGCTGTGCTGGAGCAGCACCGACACCCTTTGCTTTGGCTTTTCCCATCCAGTTTCCAGTGCCAGGGAGGATTTTGAGGGATCATTGTCACGTGGATCAGCTGGATTTTCACCTGGATTGGGGTGACAAATTTTGGGAAGCTGGGGCAGAGGAAACAGTGCTGGCAGCTCCCCCTCTTTATGTAATTTGTACATTAATCCTCGTGTGTTTGCCACCAGAAAAATACAACCCAGGGAGCATTTAGGGAAAAATGAAAGGGAAAACTGCATCCTGTGGAAGGAAAAGGGATGAGGGAGGAGCAGAGGCTGAGACACCTCAGGCAGTGACAAAAAAAGGAGCAATGCAACAACTCCCCTCTTCCCACAGCTGGATGTGGAGCAGGGAGAGGGAAATAAAAACTCTGCCACAGTCCCACTTCATCCTCCCAGTGCTCCTGGCTCTGAAAAATCAGGTTTGCAGAGGGATAAATCCAATCTGCCGCGTCACCACTGGAGCTTTCCTTGCCTGGGATGACTGATGGTCTCAGGAAAGAGCCCTTGAGCCTGGTGGCATCTCAGGATTCTCATCCAGAGCTGTTATTTTGGGTTCTCCTCCTGGAATTCTTGGCACTGGGATCTACTGGGTTTTATGGGAGAGAGGAGAACGACCAGAGCTGCCTCTGCCAGATGGTGGGTCCTGGATGGATTTGGGAAAGGGCATCAAAGAGCGACCCCCCCCCCCCAAGGATGGCC
>VXBA01005114.1:252624-263197 GCA_013399895.1 Serilophus lunatus
GGATGGATGGATGGATGGATGGATGGATGGATGGATGGATGGAGGGATGGATGGATGGATGGATGGATGGATGGATGGATGGATGGATGGATGGAGGGATGGATGGATGGAGGGATGGATGGATGGAGGGAGGGATGGAGGGAGGGATGGATGGAGGGATGGATGGAGAGTTTTTGGATGATTCCGCCCCATCTTCCACCACAAGCTGCTTCCACAGGAGATGCTGGGATGGTACAACACTCACCTAAAGCCCCTGTGGTATTGGAGGATAGGTATCAACAGAGCCCTGACTAAATCTCCTTGGGATGGCAAAGGACGGGCAGGCACTGATGTCTGGGACAGGGAATGGCTGGAGCTGTGTCAGGGCAGGGTCAGGGGGGATCTCAGGCCAAGGGTCTCCTTTGCCCAGAGGGTGGTTGGGCACTGCCCAGGCTCCCCAGGGCAGTGGGCACAGTCCCAAGGCTGCCAGAGCTGCAGGAGGGGTGGGATGATCCCCTGGGACAGGGGTTGACTCCTGGGGATGAGCCTGTGCCGTGCCAGGAGCTGGATCCACGATCCCTGTGGGCCCCTTCCAACTCAGCACATCCCGTACCTCCATGATATTGGGATTTCTGGGTGGATTTTTGGTGGGTTTGGAGCTCTGCCTCCCCCCTGTGGGCGAGTCCCTTGCGCCCCCCAGGCCCCTCATCCCTTCCCTCCCCACCAGGTTCCGGGTGGGATTCAAGCACGTGTTCCAGTGGTGCCCCTGCGTCCGCCCCGGCGACTACGAGGGGCTGGAGCTGAAGTCAGCGCGGTTCCTGCAGACCCAGAGCAGCGTCTTCAAGGCCAGCAGGATGGAGACCACCGTGTCCTCGGCCGTGGGAGCCGCCGAGGAGGAGCTGGAGGAGCCCCCCAAGGCCCGGCGTCTCTCGGCGGACGCGACGTCCGACGGCTCCTCCCGCAGCGACTCCAAAACCGTCTCCGAAAGCTTCAGCTTCTACTCCAACACCCTCACCTAAGGAGCCTCCCGCCGGCCCCCGAGGTGCCACCGTCCCCCTTCCCTCGCTGGGGCGCTCCTGGGATCGGTGCAGGGCCCCGGGCCGTGTCGTGCTGGTGTTTCCCGTGATGTGTCGTCGTGTCTCGCTCGCCGCCCGCGGATGAGCCCGGGGCAGAAGCTCTGGGTGACATTCCCGTGTGTCCCCTCGTGGCCTGTGCTGGGTGGATGGGGGAGGTGCAGGAATGGGACAGAGCTGGGCTTTCCTCCGAAACTCTTCGTTACAGGAGCTTCTCTGCTCTTGGGAAGAACCTCCCAGTGCGTCCCGCCTTGAGGGAAGATCAGCCTGGTCCTGCGCTTTCCTCCTCCCACCTTGGGTTTCATTCTCCCTGTCGCTCCCAGCTGGATATCCAGGGGGGTGTTCAATTCCAAAATCCAGGAAAAGCAGTGTTTGTAACTTCAGGAGGCTGGACATCCCCTGGGAATCGTTGTCCACTCAGAGCTCCAAGTGGGATCCAGGATTTTCCTCATGGTCTTGGCTCATCCCCAGCACCCACATCCACGGTCTCCCGCTGCCACTCCGAACACAGCTCATCCAAACAGGGCTCTCCCAAAGGATTTCTGCCCTGAGCCAGGCTTTGGTGGCTGTTAATCAACCACATGTGCCAAAAACAATCACTGTGATTCCCTGGAAAGGCCGGGTGATGCCCCTTGGGCAGATCCTGGAATCCTTTCGAGGTCTGGAAAAGGAGAGACCACATGGAAAGGCTTTTCACACCCTTGGAAATGGATTCCATCACAAAAACAAGGTTTGAAGGGAGATGAAGAATTTTGCAGGCTCTTTTTACTCACAGGAGGGTTGAAATGATTCACTTCCACCTTCTGGATTTGATTTTAATCAGGGAACTTTTTTCTTCTCTTTGGCAGAAAACACTATGGTGTGTGTATGGATACATGGAATATTTTAGTCCTCTTCTGATGGATAGTTTTCCCTGGGGCTGTTCAAGGGCTCATTTGGTCAGCAAATGTATGAGGTGAAAAAGGGAAATAAAATGAGACTCGGACAAACTTTTGCCAGGGACAAACCCCCGAGTTTTGGGGCAGTCTGGGGACAATTTGCTCCTGGCTGCTGGTCCAATCCCTCATTCTTTGGTGCAGGAATCAGGCTCCTAAATGTTTTCACTGCAGGAGAAATGAGTGGAGAAAACAAGGAAGGTGTTTGTTTATGTCCAAGCAGCAACATCAGCCCCTGCTGAGCACCCACAGATCTTGGGGATAAAACACAGATGACTTTTTGGGGCTTTCCAACTCCTGAGGCTCCAAACTGGCTGTGGGAAGACCCAGCCATGGATAAATCCCAGGCACGAATATTCTGGGAGATAAACCTCCACATATTTAACAAGTTACTCCAGTCAAAATTAAATGAATGGACAAACAGATGGATCCAGGAGCAATAGATGGACAGGAATGATGATTTTTGCCCCCCAAAACCTGTCTAGGAGCCGTCAGAGGAGCAGCTCTTCCACCTTCTTCCCAACTACGAGGACTACACAACATCCCAAACTTCCACATGCTCCAGGCACACCCTGGAATTCACTTTTTTCCCCCTTAAACTTCCACTTCTCATCACCTTAAGACACATTCCCATGTCTCTGCCTCCCAAAGTCCTGCGTCCTGGAGGGTGGGAAGGGCAAACTCCCCTGCCTGGGGGTTTGGTTTTGTACAAATCCAGAGACCCCAGACAGCAGCAATGGAAGAGATTCCAAGGATTTAACTCAAGGCTTGGACTTAGGGTTGGACCAGGAAAACTTTTCCACCTGCTCCACAGGAGCTGTGCTGCCAATACATGAGAAGGTGCTACAAACCAGAGCCAAACCCTGATTTATTCCCAAAATGTCCACCAAATGAACCCAACTGTCTCCAGAAGGTTTCAAAAGGTGGATAAAAGCAGGTGGAGATTGGCTCCAAGGAGGAGTTTGGGTCACGTTTGGAGCCTAAAAGTCAGAATTTAGGGGGGGAAACAAAGGAAAATATGGATTTATGGGTATATTTAGGTATTTATAACCACTCTGCCCTTTTGGCCTCTGAGTTTCCTGCCCCAAGGACGTCGGGATCGGGAGAAGAGCAGAGGGATGACAAGTGTCCTCTCAGGAGTTAAGCTCAGCTTGAGATGTGGGATAAGCCCAAGGGAGGGATTGGAGACTAATTCCAACAGACACTTCAGAGCCTGAGAAGCTTCTTGGGTATCTTGTATGTCTTGAAATAAAGGGGGAAATTTAACTCCCACCCGTTGTAAATAGTGCCAATGATCCCAGGGGATGACCAGGACGATGGGAACGTGTCATGGGACCATCCAACCTCTGGAGAGGAAAAACCAAAACGTTTGTAAATGGGTGAAACACACCCCAGTCCAGGTCTTACTTTCTCCCCTCCAAGAGTCAAGTTATTCATTGGAAGCAGAGACAGGATCTTTCCACCTTTCATCCCAAGATGGGACGTTTGGCCCACGTGACAGACATGGAATGGGTTGGGTTGGAAGGACCTCAAAGCCCATCCAGTCCCACCTCTGCCATGGGACACCTCCCACTGTCCCAGGCTGCTCCAACCTGGCCTTGGACACTCCCAGGGATGGGGCAGCCACAGCTTCTCTGGGAATTCCAGCCCAGCCCCTCATCACCAGGAAGGATCCCTTCCCAATATCCCATCTAAACCCACCCTTTTTCAGCTTAGTCACTCCCCCTTGTCCTGTCCCTCCATCCCTTGTCCCAAGTCCCTCTCCAGCTCTCTGGGAGCCCCTTGAGGCTCCCTCAAAGCTTGTCCTTGGTTGTGTCTTTCTTGGTGTGTTCTTTGCACCCATCAACCCCCTGATCTGCCCCAGCTCAGCTCAATTAACATTTGTGGATTCCAAGGTGCTTTGCATAAATGTTTGCTTAATCCACAAGTCAAAAATACCCCCCTGAAAATGGAAATTAAAGAGAGTTAATTGCTTGCTGTGAGTGAACTGGGGTTTCCATAGCACCCGGTGGTCTGTGAGATCAGTGGGACAAAATTAGAGCTCCAGGAGGCACAACTCGAGTTTAAAACACGCAGAGAAAAGTGAATTCGTTCTCTTTGCTCAATTTATCAGCCCCTGATTTTGTTTTCGTGCAGATTCCAGCGGGTTTGGGGTTCCTGGATACAATCGAGGCCACTCTGAGAAAGATTCAAGCCACGGCTTCGTTATTTACACGAGTAATTAGTTTTTATTCCTGAACTAAATGAGTCCAGCAGGAGCTTATGAGACATTTAAGAGCCCTCAGCAACGATTCCAAAACCGACCCGACCCGGCTGCCAGTGGGAAATGAGGATTAAACTGGAGTTTCCATGTTCTTGGAGCCCAGGAACCACATCAAAAGGACTTTCCTTGTGTGCGAATTCCTGGGGGAAGGAAGGGGGAGGTGGGAGAGGGGGTTGCTCCAATAGGTTGCTCCATGTTGGCAAGGGTTAATGGGCTTGATTAGAACTCAATTTGAGTAGTTTGAAGGGCTGGAATTGTGTTACTGGAGGATCCTGGCATTCCCGGTGGGATCTGTGCTGTCTCTACACAAGATCAAGAGTTTTTTAGGGAGAAATTCCTCCCTGTGGGAGGGTGGGGAGGGGCTGGGCTGGAATTCCCACAGGAGCTGTGGCCAGGCTGGAGCAACCTGGGATAATGGGAGGTGTCCCTGCCCAGGGCAGGGGGTGGGATGGGAAGAGCTTTAAGGTCCTTTCCAACCCAAACCATTCTGGGCTTCATCCTGGACAACATCCCAGGATGGAGATCCCAACCAAGACAAGCTTCCCTGGGCACACCTGCTCCTGCTTTCCCTTCCCTTCTCCTACAAGGAATTCAAAAGTCAGACAATTAAAAAACCATTTGGTCACAGGCAACCAGGATGTCAAGGAGAAATCCAGCCCTTCCTGGCTCCAAGGCTGCACCAGCAGGAGCATCTCAGGCTGGGAGGAGCATTTACCACGTAAAGAACTTATCAAAACCTTATTCCAAGGCCGATTGTGCCTGTCCAGGTTGATTAAAAACCTTTCAGGGAGGCGATGAGAGCAATTCCAGCGGGGGTGAAAGGAAGAGAAGGGTTGGGAATGATGTCGGAGGTGATTACAAGCTGCTCACCCTCCCAAAGCCTCTTCTCTGCAATAATCAAAAGGCCAATTTGCATTTAAATGGAGGAATTTAGGAATCCGGGAAGAGGAGCAGATCTCCTGGGGTGACACTCGAAGGCTTCTGGAGGAAATCAAAGTCGTGGGTGGCTTCAAACCACCCCAAAAATCTCGTCCTGCTGCTCTTCACCGAGACACGAGGGCTCCAAAAATGTTGTGAGTGGTGCCCACACCCAAACTGTGTCACAGCAACAACCCCGTGGGGAGCAGATCCTCACGAGGTGGGTCTGCGGGGAGGTCTGGGAATGGTCCAGCCTCTCCCACCAAAATCCCGTGGTGTTCCAGGGCTGGGCAGAGGTTTGGGACACCCCCACAGCGGGACTGGATCAGCAGCACAAGGAAAAGGCCACGGAACCGGTGGCAGAGACCCCTGGGCACATCTCCAGGGATTTCTGAGTCACTGGGCGCTCCCAAGGAATCCTTAAGGAAAAGACCTTGGAGAGCTCCCAGTCCCACCACAGCCCATGACCTCAAATGCCACGTCCAGGCTTCCAGGGACGGGGTTTCCATTCTGTTTCAACGCTTGGCACCCCTTTCCATGAAAGGAAAAAGAATAATATCTAGTCCAGACCTGCTCTGGCACAAGTGGCCTGTCCCTGGTCCCCGCAGCAGAACTCAGGACCCGCCCCTCCCGTGTCCCTCCCCGCAAGCTGTGACCCCGCGAGGCTCCCCCTCCATCCCTCTCCAGCCGAGAGCCCCGGGCGATGGAATCAGCCGAACCAAGCCCCCGAGCCCGCCCGGCAGCCCTGGATCCCGCAGCTCTGGGGGATTCCTCGTGTCCGTCCCTTTAATCCCGAGGGAGAAGCGCCGAGAACAGGCGGAGCAGAGCTGGGGGAAGGCAGAGCCTCATCCCGGCAGCTCCGGAGGGTTGACAGCCCGGGCCAGCCCTCGATCTCCCCCTGACTGCTCCTCTCCGGACCCGGGGGACTTTTCCTGGGCTGGAACTGGGAGCACACGCCGTGACCCGGCTCCTAAAGGGGAGTTAATGGGACACTGGAGCTGGCAGCCGCTGCTGGGGCGGAAATCCCGTGGGACAAGGGTGGGGATAAAACGTGAGGGACGAAAGCACCGGGGGTCAGATGCTCGGGAATGAAGCCAGTGGGATCATCCCGGGGCTTGAACCCCCCCGGAGCTTCCATCCAAAACCCCTTCCAAGCTCAGCGCGTCCTTGAGCCAGGGCTGATCCAGCACAGCCCTTCCTAAGGAGCCCTTGGAGAAAACAAACCCTTTCTCCTCTTCCAAGGTTTCAGTCTCGTGCTCGTGCCCCGGGATCCAAACACGGTAAAAAAAAGCGGGTTTGGAGCGGTGCCAGGGAGGGATGAACAGGTTTGGAAAGGGAATCGGGGGAAGAGGCTGAGCCGGGAGGTTCATCTGCGCCTAAATCCCGAAGCCCAGCACTCCTCCTCGCTCTCGGCCCCGGGCAGGAATTCAATCGCCTTTTACCCCTCGGTTGTTTGCATCTCAGTGGTGCCTGGGGTGAACAGACGCTCCTGGAGCTCTGCCACCAGTGTCCCCAGGGACCTCCAAGTGTCCCCAGGGACCTCCAAGTGTCCTGGGACACCATCAATGTCCCCAGATCCCACCAGTGTCCCCAGATCCCACCAGTGTCCCCAGATCCCACCAGTGTCCCCAGATCCCAGCAGTGTCCCCAGATCCCAGCAGTGTCCCCAGATCCCATCAATGTCCCCAGATCCCATCAGTGTCCCCAGATCCCATCAATGTCCCCAAATCCCATCAGTGTCCCCAGATCCCACCAGTGTCCCCAGATCCCACCAGTGTCCCCAGATCCCAGCAGTGTCCCCAGATCCCATCAATGTCCCCAGATCCCATCAGTGTCCCCAGATCCCACCAGTGTCCCCAGATCCCACCAGTGTCCCCAGATCCCAGCAGTGTCCCCAGATCCCACCAGTGTCCCCAGTCACCTCCAGACCTCATCACCCACCGAGTCCAGCTGGCATCTGATGCCCACAGAGGGCAGAGGTCCCAGTAGCCCCAGGAGGCTCCCAGTTTGTCCCTCCCAGCTCTATTCCCAGCCCTCCAGCCGGGGAAGCTCCTCGTTGCCACGTTTTCCTGTTGAGGGGCCGGAACGCTCAGTGAATCCCACCCTGGGACCCACCAAGCAGCTCCATCAAGGCTTCAAGGCCAACCCACACCCCCTCCCCTACTCTTCCCACCCCCTCCAGCACTTGGATGCAGCTCGGAGACATCCCTGCGTTTGGTGTTTCCCCAAAACATTCCCGGGGCAGGTGGAAAAGTACCAGCAGTGGGTGGACAACTCATCCCTCACCCTTCCCAGCTCCCAAGGCAAACCTGAAACGAGCAGGAGAATCCCCCACACACCTCCAGCTGCCGAGGGATTTTCAGGAATGCATCATCCTGCTGGTAGGTTGGAGCTGTAAATCGAGTTTCCCCAAGTCCTGCCAGTGATTCATGAGCCGGGAAGGGGCCGTTTGTCACCAGTGAGACATTCCCTTAATTTCCAGTTAAACGCAGGGATAGTTCTGCCCTCGCCAGCACCACTAATGGCTTGGAAGAATCAAGTGCTCCCCGCAATGTTCTCGCCTCGGCAGGAAGAATTTATTTGGGCATTAAAACCCTGAGTTCCTTCGGTCTCTCTGGGTTTGGGTTCAGCTGCAGGCATGGATTTGTTTATTGCAGCCGTGAAAAGCTCCGTGCCCCGAGGAAAACACGGCCCGCAGCTCAGCCTCGGGTCTGCTGCCGCTCCAGTTTATCCTGATCCCCCCTGGAGCAGCCGCGGGAGGGGGACAGACCCCTTTGCTCCAACCCCGAGGTACTGGGGGCACCCCCCGCCTGCTTCGTGGCTTTTGGGGCCTCCCAAGAGCTGGAGCTGCGCTTCCAAGCGGAGCCCAGACTCCAAGAGTTGATTCCTTTGCTATTTTTGGGGGTGGATGGAGCCAGAAACCAGCGATCCTTTGGCCGCTGTGTGTGGGGAGGATCCTGCCAGGGAATCATTCCTGATTGCTGCTGCCAGGGAAGGTAGGGGGATGAATCCACAGCTTTTCCTGCTGCCCCATCCAGTGGTTCAGACGGGAAGAGCAGCCCGAAAAAACACGGACGTCGAGCTGTAGGAAGTTCCCTAAATCCAGCCAGGCTTTGCTTCTTCCTCCCCAACACTCAGCCTTCTTCCCTCATCACACACATGGGCTTCTTCTCCCACTACATGGCCTTGGCTTCTTCCTCATCGCACTGACTCCTTCCCTCACCACAGGGACTTTTCCCCTCAGCACCCTGGGCTTCCCCAGCAGACCCAGCCATTTCTATGCCAAGGCTGGCACTCTCACCACCAGGAACACAAGAGGAGGCTCAACGGGATGCTGTTGGAATTCATGGAGTGGGGGGGATTTGTTTTTCTGCTTCATACGTTTCTCTGTCCCTCTGTTTCTCTCCCCCTCCTCCTCTTTTTCCTGTTTCTCTCTTTGGAATTCATATTCCATGTTAAATAATGTGCTTTGGCACATGGGCTTGTTTGCATCTTAACTTGGGGAGAGGCTTCTCATAATTTTGAGCACTTGATCACAACATTGCTTCCATGAGGATCTGCTCCAGGAGTCACATCCATGTCCCTGCCCACCCCCAGCCCACAGAGTTGGAGACAATGCTCTGGTGGTTGCTGGACATGACTTTGTTAATTCCTGGGAGGCTGGGTGCCATCGGGATGCAGCTTCTGGAGCAGGACAATCCACTCCATGGGATAGTCCAACGAGGAGAGAGAGGGGAGATCTGGGAGGGGTTGGCAGCCATGGAAGGCAGGATGTGAGGGCTCCCATGTCTGATTTCTCAGGCTGGCATTGTCCCTCTCCCTGGGGGATGCCCCATGTTGGGATGCCCCATGTTGGGATGCCCCATGTTGGGATGCCCCATGTTGGGATGCTCCATGTTGGGATGCCCCATGTTGGGATGCCCCATGTTGGGATGCCCCATGTTGGGATGCCCCATGTTGGGATGCTCCGTGCTGGTGGGATGCAGGACACGGAGCGGATCAACCATCTTCACAGTCAGGGAACCCTGCGAGGAGGGAGACAGAGGAGCTCAGGGCGTGTCCACAGCCAGGAGAGGTGGGATTTGGAGGTGGTTCTCACTTGGAACAGGGAATGCATCAGGAAGAGGAGCAGGAGTGCTGCCAGTGCCACGCAGGCCCACATGACGTAGCGCCAGCCGATGCCGTAGCGCAGGAGGCGCAGGGGGGAGTGCAGCCACAGGAACGAGGACTTGGGGCGCCTGCGGGTCACACAGAGCTCAGACACCCCTGCTCCCCCTTCCCGACACCCCCCTGCTCTTCCCAGACTCACTTGGGCACCGCCAGCGTTGGGTGCTTGTTGGGCTCTTCCCGACCTTTCCCCACCGGCCGCTCCTCGGCCTCCTGTGCCGTCAGCAGCTCCAGGCTCAGCTCTACCTTCCCCTGGAGGGATTGCAGGGGCAGCTGGGGTGCAGGATGTGTCCCTGCCGCTGCCCCCCCCCCGTTATCCCGGCATTCCCAACCTACAGAGAGCCGCTGGCCGCCGTCCTCCTGCATCGTGCAGGGCCACCAGCCCCTCACCCTGCGCCTCCGGAACAGGTTGAGCGGGCAGGGGGCCGAGGCTGAGCTCCTGCACCAGGGCCACGGGATCCAGGGGGGCTCCCAGGGCGTGGCCCTGCACATCCTGGGATTCCGGGCTGGGGGTGGCAGCTTGGTGAGGTCCAGCTCCAGGATGCCTGTGGGGAAAGGAAAGAAAGGAGCGTTTCTGTCACCAGTGGGTGCTTCCCGTCATCACCGGGTGTTTCCCACGTCCAGTGGGTGCTCCCAGACTCCAGTGTGTGCTCCTAGTAGCCTGTGGGTGCCCCCCACCCTGGCAGGGGACCCAGGGCAGGAAAATGGGGTCTCACCCAGAAGATCATCCGCTTTAAACTTGTCGTTGTCCCACACTTGGAGGATGAGTTTGGGTGGCACCTTCAGCACCGTCTCATCCAGGCTCCAGAAGTGCTCCTGGGGAGGGGGAGGGGGAAGGGGTCATGCCTGTCACGCCCTGGAGTGTCCTCTGTCATCTCAGAGTCCCCACCACCCATTCCAGGAGGGTCCAAATCACCCACCCCCAGTGTCCTTGTCATCCCAGAGTCCCCATCACCCGTCTCGGGGGTTCTTGTCACCCCAGGGTCCACATCCCAGGTTCTCTGTCACCCANAACAGGAAACGCCAGTTGAAGGCACCGTGCCCGTCCCGGGAGCGATAGTGGATGTCTGTGTGCTGCCGCTGCTCCGGGAGCCCGTCCAGCCACCTGCCAACAGGGGCACTGCTGGCACTGCCACACCTCACAGGGGCACTGCTGGCACTGCCACACCCAGCAGGGGCACTGCTGGCACTGCCACACCCAGCAGGGGCACTGCTGGCACTGCCACACCTCACAGGGG
>VXBA01005115.1:0-65007 GCA_013399895.1 Serilophus lunatus
CCAGAGACCGCGTTATCAGAGCTCAAGGCGCCATCTCTTTTTGTTTACTGGCCATGGGCACTCCGGGATGCCCCGGAGTGACTGCCACCGCTGTCTCCAGGGATCCCCTGCAAGAGGGACCCCCTTAGGGCTGCTGGGGTACTCCTGTGGCCATGCTCCTGGGGCTGCCGCTCACGCCAGGACTAGGGGACCTCTGCAGGGGGCCCCACCCAGGGGCCAGGCGCCGCTGGGCACAAATCGGCACCGCCACACACCGCTGCATCCCCATCGCGTGGGGACCGGCACTGGCACTGGCCGCCGCTGCCCTCGCACAGACCGTGGCAACCACTCACCTCCTCCCCACACCGCCATCACCAAGACTGGGGAGAGGGGAACACCCTTGGCCAGTCCTCACTTCCCTCCGCAGCTCTGCTCGGAGCTGGCGCCAACCTCACCCACCGCGCCGTCTCACCATCGCCAGCCCCAGCCCCGGTCCAGGACACAGAGAAACGACCATGGCAACAGCCTCGCTGGTTCAGACACCCAGATCCCAGCCCTCTTCCCTTAAGGAAAACATGATTTCACACAGACAAGGCAAGTGGGAACCCCTTACACATCCTCCCCTCTCCCCAAGCCCCAAAGACTGCCCCNAGTCTCCTTTTATGATCAGGTAACTCATCTGATTGATGAGAGGAAACCTGTGGATGTAGTGTACCTAGATTTTAGCAAAGCCTTTGATTCTGTTTCACATAGTAAACTCCTTGTGAAACTGGTGGATTGTGGCTTAGACAGGTTTACTCTGTCCTGGGTTAAGAATTGGCTGGATGGCCAAGCTCAGAGGGTGGTGGTGAATGGTGTCATGTCCAGTTGGAGGCCGGTCATCAGTGGGGTCCCCCAGGATTCAGTGTTGGGGTCGGTTTTATTCAACATCTTTATTGATGACCTGGATGAGAGGATGGAATCCGTTATTAGTAAGTTTGCGGATGACACCAAGCTTGGAATGAGTGTCGATCTGTCAGAGGGAAGGAGGGCTCTGCAGAGAGACCTTGACAGCTGGAGAGATGGGCTGAGTCCAATAGCATGAGGTTTAATAAATCCAAGTGTCGGGTTTTACACTTTGGCCGCAATAACCCCATGCAGAGTTATAGGCTGGGGTCGGTGTGGCTGGAGGATGCCCAGGTGGAGAGGCATAATTTGTATTCTCTGATTTTTTTTTCTGTCAGCTGTAACCCGTGAACATCTGGACCTATGGAGAGCATACCCTGCCTGGTCCAGCCTTGTTCTGGGTCCCTACAGCTGCTTTAGGAGGAAAATGGTCAAGACAGGATGGGCCATAAATGTAGTCATTTGATTCATCTGTGAGTTAAGTGATAAGCAAAGGCTCTACTGAAGAGGCTAATGTGTAGGCAAATACTGCAGGAGCCAGTGTTCCTCTATACAGTTCGAGAGCCCTTTTTATTCACACACTCCTCCCCCCCACCTCCACCCCCTCCCCACCCCCCAGCTGTGCTTGCACCTCCTTCTGAGATCTGACAAGGTAGAAGTTAATGACAGCAGTTAACACCTTGGATCAGCAGGTCATGCTGCCTTTCCTCCCCGTTCAAGCTCCTTCACAGCAAGTAAACAGACCACACTGTAGACTGGAAATATGTCCTCTGGTACTTCCACAACACAAACAGTGTGATAATGGAAAAACAGTGTGTTTATCCTCAGAGTGTTAGCAGATGGCAGCTCCTTCCTGCTCTTACTCTCTCCTGCAAGCCAAACTCCCTAGGGCATCCCCCGAGGCCATTGCTAGAGACAGACATTCTCCAAAGCCCCTCAGTGGGATCTGCACCAGGCACAAACAATCCCAGATGCTCTTCTCAGGGGCTTGTGTGTTGACTGCAAGGGAAAGGGCACACAGAGGTTACATGTAGACGCACCTGCTCTAGGTAGAATATTGCACAGATGCAACATGGTGCTGCAAAACAGGACACTCTGGACTTCCTTTACAGTAAGCTAGCAGCTGGCATATCCTGGTCCTGTCCCAGCTGGCATCAAACGCCCTCCTGCACACCCAGCACAGCCAGTCTCCTCTACCAGTCAACAGGCAGCTCCATCTCAGCTGTTTCTGAGAAGAGAGAGTCATGAGAAAACATGGTCATGACCTTCTCTCCATCCCTCTTTATGGCACATGTGACAGCCTGTGAGCACACAAACTCTTCCCAACCCAGCTTAGCCAGTTATAAACCCCTCTGGACACACTGGCTGCCCTTCTCTTGTCAGGAGCTACTGTCAGCCTCAGACCACTCAGCTAAGCTGATTGGGGGGACACTTCTCCTCTCGTTGCCTTCAATGATTTATTACACTACAACTTTTTCATCATATATATGTAAGGCTTAATTCACAGTTGATCCACGAGCATTTTGGATTTTATCTGCGGATTCTCAGTATTCTGTGTCGTGAACATGAATACACAAGTTAGGGCCTCCAGTAAAATAAAGAGTGAACTACAAGAACAAAAAAAAGATTACTGCCCTGCTAACAGCCTTGACATCCAAATATTGACTGACTGCTTATTTGTTCTATGATGGAGACCTGAGCAAGATTTCAGAGAGAGCGTGGGTGGATGAGAACTGTAGTCTGTGCTAGCAAAGTGCGATGCTGTACTCTGATCTCACAAGTGGACTTCATGTCACTTTACTCCAGACATCCCACCTTCTTCCAAGAACAGTCACTCCTTTTACAGTCGAAGGAGGGAAACACGCTTTTGTACACAGGAACTCAACATACTTTAGGTACCTCCTTAGGAAGAGGTCAGTTGCTACAAAGCTCTTCAGTGTCCTGTCTAGAAAGTAGGTGCCTGATTGTGTTGCAAAGAATACAGCTCTATATACTTTGCTAGCTGAATCCTGGCTATCCTGAACTGGACCTCAAAAAACAATGGATACTTCAGAGAGGTAGTTCTTATGTTTTATCCAGCTGTGCTGTTGTGCAGTGAAGGTCATCAGTGCTTACCTTCTCTAGTAAGTACGTGTTTGGTATTGTGAGCCAGCGCCAGACCTGTTTAGGAGACCTAACAACAGCCTGTGTGCCATTCTGCGGCAGTATAATCTGATATTCATGCATCACCAGGCAGCCTGAAGACACAACGACACACAGTTACTTCTTACTCTTACTTCTGTCTTTGCAAAGAGAAGGCAGAGGCAGTTGTACCTCACTCAGTATCAAGGGCAGTGTTTTAGTCAATGCTAATTCAGACTTCTGTTTTGAGATAAAGATATACACAAATCTGAAAAGTACCTGAAAACTTAAAATGTTCAGGCAGCTGATGGCTGCTGCTGCTTGCCACCACCTCTTTTCTTTTGGCCTTTCAGAGAAGGAGCAGTCAAGACAAAAAGAAAGGCTATGTTACTGGCTATGCAGACAAGAGAAAAGAGCACCAATAGAGACATGTGTCCAGCTACTCCTCACACTTTTGTTTCAGCCATGACAATTTGTCTTTGCAACCTCTGCCCCCCTCTCGCCTGCAGTTAGGATGAACTGCATTTATTCCTGTGGCTGCCTTTCTGCTACAGTCTTAGTGCTACTCCTTAGAGATACTGCAGAAAGAGGGAATGGAATGAAATGAAACTAATGCCAAGCCCACCTATGTGGTTTACCTAATCCTAACAAGTCACAACAGAATGTGGAGGCTGCGTCTTACACAAGAGGAAGTGATGGCTCATGCAAACCATGTATATTTCTTCAGGAGGTTTATTTTCTTTTCACTATCACAGTCATAATTACTGACTCAGACTACAGCAGCAATGTGTCACCCCTCGGCAATGCACTTCCTCTTTGATGCTTAGAGGGCATCCTGCCCTGGTCTTGGCTCCCTACAGCACACCTGACTGTGCTGCAACCAGTCTGTAACTGTTCTCTGTCTCAACACTCTGTCAAAGGAAAGCAACATAAGATCCCTCACAGGCACATTTTAGATGTGTAATAGTGATGTGTCTCATAAAACATATCAGCACATTTCAAAAGTTATTTCTAAAATTTAAGCCTGCGAGTCAAAAAATACCAGGGAGTGGAAAGTATCCTACATGCCAAACAAGAATCAGCACACATATGAAAAACAGTGAAGGAAATGGGCAGCAGCCAGTGACACAGCAGGAGCTGTTTTTTCCCTATCCTCTCGTGTATTCCAATGTTTGTAAAATCCTAAGCTCCACTGGAAAACACAGAGGAGAAAATGGATGTCAGTATACAATGTAAAGGGGTGTGTGGTGTGTGTGCATGGTTTTCATGGTGTTCAGTTCGCTCTAAGCTTTTCGTGGCACCAGCCTGACTTGAACAATTCAATGCAAAACTGAAACTCCTTTAGAGGCTTCTCAGATCATAAGATCATTCACTGAGTCTTTCTGAGAACATCAAAAAAGCAAAGCCTAACTTCCCTTTACCTGGTATACATACATCCTAGTGGCCATCAACTTGCTAACTGCACCTGACAGAGTTTGGCTGTCCTGTTCACTGTTATGGTCTCTAACATCACTTTCTAAGCAGAGGACAAGGAGAGTGTCACAAAGGATTTATTAAATTTCCTGGACTCGGGAGCAATGTACGAGGACAAGACAGGTCAGCTTGATATGCACAACCTCACAGCTGCAGACTTGTGGCATTTACCCTGCTTTACCACAGCAAGGCTCCCACTAAGAAGTTGCTCTACTCAGATGTCAGTGTCTTCCTTAAGTTCAAAACTCTCACAAATGCCAGATGCATTGCCTCCAAGCCAGAAGTTTCAGTGTCAGCCTTCATCAGTTCTTCAGCTTGTCTGCCACACTATGGTGCAGCTGAAGCATCAGCCTCCTCACTGGTACTAACTGGGTCATTTATTCCACTACATCAGTTTGTTCAGCTGAGGTAGAGGATCCTGTGTTTCTTTGCTAACCTTCCAAAGTTGTGTGAAAACATCAGAGGAGACAGAGAGCCCCAGGAGCAGCATACTCCTCAGGGGGTCTCTTGGAGCAGTAGAGAAATATACTGACATAAATAACACAATTCAAATCAATCAAAATATTTGCATAAATTGGATTGGGATTTTTATAAGTCTGATAATTACAAGAGCAAACTGAAGTAGGTCAGTAGATGTTCTTTGGATTTTGCCCTAAAAAAATCCAGAGAAATCTCTTTCCTTTAAGGCCATGACAGATGAGCAACTTACTGGAGTCGAGGCTTTGTGGGTGGTCAAAGCTCTGTGGACATTCATGCTTAGCACAGGCAAGATGTGACACCAAGACAAATTCAGAGTAGGATACAAGTAGCTGTAAAAGATACAGAAGTGGTTACAGAGTAAAAAGAATTCCCTTGTCACTTCGCAATAACTTGTGTGAACTAACCCTACAGATCTATTTCACAGAATAGCTAAAATTGGGAGGGAACTCATGGAAACTGCCTAATTCAACACACTTTTCAAATCAGGGACAGCTAAAGCAGGTTGCCAGGACTATATCCAGTCACATTTTTAATATGTCCAAGAATGGAGTCTGCAAAACCTCTCTGGTCAGCCTGTGGCAGGCTTTGAGTACATTAACTGCAAGATGTTGTTTTCTTACATTTAAATGGAATTTCCTATGTCAGTTTGTGTCCGTTGCCTCTCGTGCCACCACTGGACACCACTGAGCAATCTGGCTTCTTCTTTGTTCCTTTCCATCAGATATTTATACACACTGATAGGAACCCCACTGAGCCTTTTTTTCTCCAGCCTCAGTGGTCCCAGCATCGCTCTCTGTATTTACACCATTCATGACTAGCTTCCAGTAGTACTTCATGCCACTGATCATAACCTGCTGAGCCCAACAATTCTGATAGTTTTCAATCCACCTCGCTGTCCATTTAATTAGACCATATTTCATCAGTTTCTCTACAAAGATTTTATAGCAGTCAGTGTTGAAAGACTTACTGAGGTCAAGATAAACAACTTTTACCACTCTTACCTAATCCATCAAGCCAGTCATCTTATCATAGAAGGCTATTAGATTGGTCAAACATGGTTTCACTGTTGCAAATCCATGTTAATCTTTCGTAGTCAGCCACTTGCCACTAGTGTTTGAAAACAACTTCCATGAATATTCATTTCACCTTCTAAGGAATCAAGTTTGACCACCCATTAGTTTATGGGTTCAGCTCCTTGCCCTTGTTCAAATGACATGTGCTTTCTTCTCATCCTTAGGAACCTTCCCTAGTCACCAGGAAGTTTTAGCACAGTCAAGATTTTCCTCATGATTATTTCAGCCTTTTCTCTTTGCAGCCAATGTTTCTAAAGATGCCTGTCCTATATTGCTTCATGCACCTCACCAGATTCAACTCTTGATGATCTTTGGCTTTTCTAACCTCATTCCTACACACATAACATCTCTTTACTTTTGTTCATTCACCTGATTCTGCTTCTGTATCTTGGACAGTTCCTTTTTGTCTGAGTTTTGTCAGGAGGTTCTTGCCCATCCATGCAGGCCTCCTGCCACATTTGCTTGATTTTCTGACATTGGTGTGGACCATTCCTGAGACCAGAAGAGTTCATCCTTGAAAATCAAGCAGATCTCCTGGACCTCTCTTCTCTTCTGTGTTGTCTGCCATGGGCTACTTCCAAGCAGATTCCTGAAGAGGTCAAGGTGTCTTACCTAAAGTCCATGGTAATGATCCTGATTTTGGTCCTGCTCCCTCCTCTCAGAATCCTGAATCCCATCATCCAATGATCACTGCGGTTAAAGCTGTCCCAAACTTTCATACCCTTCATAGTAGTTCTTGTTTGTAGGTAAGAGGTCCATCTCCATTTTTCAGCTCCTCTATCACCCGTGTCAAAAAAGTCATTATCAATGTGCTCCAGAAAACTCATGGATTCTAAAATACTGCTGTATTTTCAACCCAGCCGCCTTCAGCTAAACAATTACCTTTGCAACTGTGGAGTAAAAACAATTGTAGGAACATAAAAAAAAAATAAATCCATTGATCAGGGAGCTAAGATTAAATGTTTGCAAATTTTAAGGGAACCTGATGAACTTACACTGAGCCTTGAGTAAATATGTACACAGATTCAAAGAGACCTTGAACTACAAATAAAATTTGAAATGGGAATTAGAATTGTTTCTAAGGAAAAAGTAGTGAGGCTGGTGATAATCTTCAAAGTTCAGTTTCATTTTCACTAATCCAAATGGATTTTATTATGAAAATGCTGAAAGGACAGGGATCTGAAATCAACTCTATTGAAGACTGAAATTTAAGCATGAATGCATTCACTAGATTAAGGACTTTGACTCCAACAGAAGCTGGGGAAGTGAAATAACAGTGTTGCGCATTTCTTGAGTGTTAATCGGCTCCTAGCACCTTTAAGAAATGAGTAAACACAGTAAGTCTTATTTTACAGTTTAATTTCTCTTTCTTCATATTTAAGGAAAGAGAGATAGGGAAGTTGCAAGAACAGGTATTAGCATGTAAGAGTTACTGGCACTTCATTCAAAGCTCATCTCAGATCACACTTCTCTCTGACTAGGTTTCCAGAAATCCAATTACACCTGGCAGTGCTGATAGTTTCTAACATCTAATTACAAAGGAAGGAATGTGGTACAGTGGATGCATTTTCTTAAGCCTTTGATACCTTGCCTCATAAAATTAGCCTTCAGAAGCAAAATTCAAATTAATTCCAGCCTGGATAAAAGCACCAAAATCCAGGAATTTGCTGTATGATGCAAACAGCAGGAAACCAGAAACAGTGATGTCCTGAGCAGGGAGTGAGTCCAGTGGGATGCCACCAGGACAGATGAGATAAACCATACATTATATCTATTCAATTTGTGGTGACACAAACACCAGTGAAGGCAGAGGGAAAAACTCCAAAGTTGACCTGGAAAGTTTGAAATATGTGGAGTGCATAATGAAAAGGAATCTAGATTGCATTAAGTACACATGTAACATTTAGAGGAGCAGGTGTTGAAAATAGAAGAGATACAACAAGCAGAAACAACAGCAGGAGCTACTACGTACTTTAATAACAATATCAGATAGTAAAAGCCGTGTGATTTTGGTAGCACAAGAGAATGCAAACAAAACTTAAATTTTATTATGTTCTTTATGCAGAAGACCCACGTTAGGCAGAGAGAAAGATGACAATCCCTTCATGTGCAGTGTGCATGAGAGACTGCTAACTGTAATTTGAAAAGAGAGAAAATAATCCACACTGCCAGAGGAAGTTTAAAAGAATTATGTTGAAAAAAGTGAGTGAAATAAAGAATTTGTGATGAAAGTCCAGCAAAATGTCCTAATATTGAATCCTGTGACACTGCTAAAATTTTTTCATGGGCTTCCTGGAAACATTCAGAGAGGTGGACAAAAATGTTCTTATACTTGTATGGGAAGGACAGCTGAGGAGGTTTCATTTACAGGCAAATTCACATTACATATTTCTCCGTCACAGGCTGGATTTGAACAGAAACTCAATCCTAGCAACTGAGTAGAAGACGGATGCTGGATGAATCCTAAATATAGGATTTTACTCCTATCTAGACAGTGGACAGCAGAATGAGTTCTTGATGGAAATTGAAGAGATCTTTCACAAACTTTCAAGAGGAATGGGCCACCACGACAGCTGTGAATTGTGGCCAGCTCAGAGGAAGCCATCATCTCTTAAGCATAGAGGTGAGGTGTTGTTGTAGAGACGGACACGACACAATATGTTGCAGACAAAATGGCCACTGTGTTGCTTCTTGCATTTGGTATTATATTATTACTATTGCCAGAATGTTCTCATAGGACGAGAAGTTGTTTTCTATTACCATGATTGGAGGATTATATAAAGTAACAAGAAAGTTTACTCATCAGTAGTCACAATGTTTTTGCTACAAAGTTTACTTTATATATTATCAGCAACAGACGACTACTGCTAGCAGTACTAGCTCTTCTAAACATGTTTTTCTGTTACACAGTGTATATGCTTTTCCTTATCCAAGGGTGTACTGAGATTCACAGTGACTTATTATTTCAAGTGTATACCCGAATATTACCGAGATTAATTTCATCAATTAATGACAGACTGCTGACAGACCCGCTGTCATCCTCAACGGTGAGGGAGCAGACCTGGGAGGTCAGTGCCCAGTGTTGTGCCCTCCTTTCCCAAGGCAACCCCAGCCCCAGGCTGTTGGAAAGTCAGAGCTTGTCCTCCATGTGTTGGCTTCACTCAAAGAGGGTTGGTGTGACTGGGGAGAACTGCAGGAACATCTACGGGAAGCAATGTGAGACCCTGGTTGCAGCTGAGAAAGGCACACCAAGAAGGATGGGAGGTAGGTCTGCATCAAAGCCTTGACTCCATAAGTAGGACCACAGCAGGCACTAGAGATTAAATGTAGACCAGCCCAAGGAGCCAGTCCAGTCATTCGTAGATCAAATCTGAGAGACAGACAGCGAACTAATATTGAAGGTACACATGAAAAGCTGCTATAAAATAGGATTACAACAGTTGTGAACCTGCAACCTAAGTAATTTTTCCCACCTGCCTTCCAAACAGCTTTCTTCTTCCTAGTGCATTTCTGAAGCAAAAAATGCTTAGAGTGTTACTTGTGTTGCCAGCATTTATCTGGGGGAATGAAATCACAACCCAATTTCCTTTTCCCACATTCCTCCACAAGAAAGGCCAGCAGAAGCAGTAGTTGATATGTCTGAGATAGGCACAATTTGCAGCCTTGTGCCTTTTACAGACAAATGACCAAACATAGAAGCTCAATAACCTAAGGTGACTAGCAGAAATATTTTTATCCTAATTGTTTCTGATTAACAGAAAGACTAGGGAGTAAATTCCATGTACTTCACACTAGCTGAAACGTGCCTTTGTCGCTTCGTTTCCTTGCTATAGTGAGACATATTTTAATTGTCAGAAGAATGAAAAAAAGGAATGTCTTGCAGCAACAATGCAAACCCTAGAACATAGATGAAGTAATTTTAAGCACAGACTGGTGAACTTGTGGAATTGCAGAGGTGGGTAGTTTATTATTAATAACATGTCTGTGAAGGAAAGACAAGCTTTATACCAAGACACTGCTGGAGGCTTTGCAGGATATACCCTGCCATGACTTCTGTTACTTAAGTACAAACATCTTGTGGTCTTCAATGACCCACTCCAGACATCCAGTCTTAAAGGGTTAGTATCAGACCAGCTCCAGAGCATGACTGCAACAGGAAGAAATATGCTCAAGGGAGACCAGAGAAATGGCAGAAGGCAGGATTCAGGATTTCAGTGGCATACGAAATTTCATATTGGCATTTTGTAAATCACTGCCAGATAATGATCTCACTTGATCCATACAAAACTCTCAGCTCCAGAGGACTCATACTGGAGTCATTAACCAGCTCTCACACTTGCTCTAAATTTAATTTAACTTCAACTAAATACAATGTTGGGATTCCCCCTCCAAACTTATCCTCAAAATACTCAGCTTCATCTTCCTTTTCTATGCAACCTGGCTGGAATTCTTTCAAACTCTCTCCACCCTCCTTCTCAGCCTTGCATGAACTTTCCTAAAGTAAAAACATATTTGTTCAGGGCTTAATTTGGCAACAAAGGATTTTTGCTGTTAAATTTATATTGGGAACTTGTCCCAGACAGCACAGTGAAAAATGTGCTTGGACATTCATTTTGGAGAGTTTTGATTCTTTGGGGCATTTTTTTTTTTTTTTGCTTTAAATTGTTGGAATAAGGCTGTTTCAGTGACAGGTAGTGCCCATTTCAGCTGGGTGAGTAACAACAGAAAATGTTTTCTTGCTTGCTCTGTGCTAGATCTGGGAAAGAGAAGCTGAGCTTCAGGCTTATGGAAAGCAGAGGGGGACTGGCATAGAGCATCTCATTTGCCTGCAATTAAAAGAGACCAGCCTTTATTTCTTGGATTTGTTATACCAAAAACAAGAAGGGTGAATCAATTAATCTAGCCTTAGCAGGGTGACACTAAACAATATAACATGAACTAAAACTCATTTTCTCAGTGTAGATTCTAGCCTAAAGTCACAATTTTGTAACAAAACACTTACCACAAAGCAGGGAACAAAAACGGCTTTTCTTCTGTGGTGTCCTAAGACTGCACTAAATTACACATCTGAAATGAAAATTGTTAGTATAGGTTTGTAGGTGAGACCTTGCCTGTTAAAACATGATTTTAACCCAGTCCTCTGTTTTTTGCCCCTGCATCATGTAAGAAAAGAAGATGTAGGACAGGAAACTGCTAGAAAGAGACATTGTCTAATATATAACACTTTTTGTAGGTCATTAGCAATGTTTTCTTGCAAAAGCTTAGTGAGTAGTGACTCCAGCCACTACACAGTCCTTGTGTACTGTTGTTCTTTTTCCAAACATGTTCTTTAGACAAGCATTCTTGAAGTCTGGGGAAGCTCAGATGAGGTGCTGAGCTCATAGGCAACTTTGTTAAAGTGCATTCCTGTGTTGGAGGTGCTGGGAAGTCTGAATGACTCCAAGAGGACAATTTTATACCTGTGAGACAGAGTTTGGAAGGACGTGGGCTCCCTGATGGTAGGGGCAGGACTTCTGTAATGAGTGCTTGTCCAACGAAGATAATGAATACAGGGAAAGGTCCCTCAAAATAGGCAGAAATCCCATTGAATTTGCAGTAAAACTTCTGCTGATGCACTAAACAGCCTGGGCTAAAGAAGTCAATAAATTAGAAAATAAAGTGTAGTTTTGAAAGTGCTTGCACACCCTGAACCTGAGCTAATTTTTCTGAATAATTTTTTCCCTAGCCCTCCATTTTATTGAGATGGTGTCTTATGTGCCACATTACAGTCACATAAAGTTGCTTCTTTAAAACTAAAAAATCCAAAATTTTCAAAATTTTATGCGGAAATTATTTCAGCTGCAATCTGAATACGCATTAAAGACCTGTGCCTAGGATTATTCTTAAATTTAATATTTTGGTATCTAAAGATAGTTTTATTTCTTAAGTTCATCATAAGCTAAATGCTAGCAATATTTGAAAAGATGTCCATAGACAACTGGAGGTGGGGACAGGACAGATGGTGATCATGATCAAAGTCTGAGTTTACATACTATGTCTGTATTTTCAGTAGTTATATATCTCTGTAAGAACTACAGTTTTAACACTGAAGCAGAAAAGCAAGAGCCAGTTTCTAAGAAGAAGGGATGCACTCTAGGATTAGCAACAAATCTATTTCATATGGATCAGAAAAATCCGTAAAATTCATGTTAAAATTTGCTGAAGCTTACGCAGAACTTTCCATTTACATGAGGTGGACTATTAAGCAGGAGATCTGAATAATAATTTCAATACGATTTAGAATAACGAACTCCTTAAAACATTTATTTAGGTCATAGGAAAGATGGAAATAAATAAAAACCCATGTAGAATCTGCAAAAGCAGCAGATACGTATTTGCTTCTGGTTTACATATCTTTCATCCATATCCCTGACCATGATAGGTAGTTAAATGTTGCTTTTCAACATTCACCCACAGTTTAATGACACCTCTTAAAAGAAACGGGTCTTTGTTTCTCACAAAAAACACATTAGTTCTACTTTCATTGAGAAAACAACTATGAACCTTATTAGAAGAGTGTATGTTATTCCTCTTTTGTTACTGTTGTCTCATATAATGGTTATTTGATGTTCATTACACGGAACTGAAAAGAAAATATTCCATTAACTCCTTATTTCCTAACACAATATGTTACCTTAGAAATTTCTGAACGTTTGAAACAAGCAGGTTTTACTTTTGGTACAATTTTTACATCAGTATCCTTAGCTGAGAAGCTGATGCTGACTTCAAGGTACACATCAAGTTAATAGAAACAAATTGGTGGAAATTTGTTTCCAAACAGAGGCACGAACATTTCCCTGAAGCTAATCACTCACTTGTAGACGAAAGAATATAGCTAAGTATGAGAAAATTAGTTATCACTTGATCTTTTGGCCATTAGCCAATATTTTTCATTTCTTCCTCTGCCAGGAAAAAAAATCACAACTCTATCAGATATTTAATTTCATCAATCTCAAATTTACATAAATTCTGAGTACCTTGAGTCTCAAATGCTTATCCACATAGTGATAGAATCTTAAAATATTGTTGAACTATTAAAGGTTATTTTTCTTCAGCAGACTATCCAGTTGGGAATTTTAAACACTGTAAGGATAATGTATAACAAAAATCAAAAAGAATGACTGAATTTTCTGTAGGTGTCTCCTACATTATAGTGAGTAATTTTCAAAATAAATTCTTTTATTAGAACAAAGAATTACTTAGAACATAACTCATTCATGCCTGCGGTCATTAAAGTAACTGCCTCCTAAAAACAGATATTACCAAAACAGAAGAACAGGCAAGGGATTTTGCTCCATAGCATCCAGTCTTATTTGATTTTTCGAATTAAAAAGGCAAAATTGTCTTACCTTAATTCAGCTTTCTTTTGTTGAAAGAATGCCAACTTTTTAGACTATTTTAAATATTATTGGAGTGTTGAGAACTGCAGAATGTAGTAGGGTTTTCTTGGTTCTGAAGAAACACTAGATACTGAGATACTTAGTGGAGTGTTTGTGCACACTTCAGAGAACAAATATTAGAAAATGTTTCAAGATTTTTTCTTCAAATTATCATTATGTCAGGTTCTTTAAACCTGTGGTATTTACTGCGTTTACTCTTATCTTAGATGTACTAGTGAAAGAAAATTTACCTTGAGTAAACAAGGTTTAAATACACTAAGATAAACTGCAAAATACTGAGATTGCAGAGCTTTGGTTTTACATTGAAGTTAAATAATACTGGAAACAATAGGTGTTTTATGAACTGATTTAACTCCCAAAAATATCTTCTAACATATTCAAATTTATTATAATCACCTCTTTAAATAGTAAATATGTGCTTACATAAATAATAGGTTTAATTAAACATCTGTTGAAATGTACTGTTGAGAGACAATTGCATGCTGTGCTGAAAGGAACAGCATCTATTAAAATGTCGTTGAAAATATTGCTTTTGTTTTTTGTGCCAGTGTATCTTATTTTTAAGTATGAAAGATGATACTCACAATTGTTTCAGTTTCATAAACAAGGCAGACCTTGCTTTTCTCACTCTTCCATATAGGATAGGAATAGGTACTGTGTCCTATTAACGGTAAAGCAGTTAACAACTTCTAACTTAGTATCACACTACACCACTTTCTGACCCAGCATCAGAAGGTAGGAGAAACTTGCAATGACATACTTAATATTCCATTTTTCTCGAATACCTCGGGATGTTCTATAATTTACCAGCAGGAATCCTCAGTTTAATTTTACATACTCTCAGATATCTATCTGGGTTTTTCTGGAAGCAGGTGAGAGGTGTGCATTATGCATTTCTCAGGCAGTAATCACTTGAAAATTAAAGGAATCCCTAAAACCATAGAATCTTAAGCCAGAACGATATATTCATAGTGCTAACAAACAGAAGAATTGTTCCACATGTCTTAGGCCAGTGCTGAGTTGTGAATACAGAAAAAGCTGTTCAGACAAGGGGATGGCACCGAAATGTGCCATTTCTCCTGGAATAACCTGCTGTGATCTAGCTGGTTTGTGAGGGAGTCAGTCCTGATATATGCCTCCACCATGCCTCACAAATCCTTTCCATTAAAAGCAAGGATACCACTTCTTTGCTTTTAGCAGCTTGTCACAGTTGCAAGTTCTGGTTCCATGAAAGGATGTAATAGTGATGAGCAAAAGATGGTGTGAATATTTTGTTCTTCTTGCAGTCTCAGTCAGTGGAGGGATCCCATCCTTTGCTCCAGCCTTGGACTCCTTTGTGCACTCCAAAATACTTTACCCCAGACCAACTAACATATGGTCCACAAATACTTCTAGCACTTTGTTTCTTCCCCTCAACATATTGCTAAAGATCTCTGTGTTGAAAAGACTTTTCTTGTAACCCTTCTGAAGCCAGTTGCCTCTAACTGGACTTTCTAACAGCTGGTCCTCCACAGCCAGCAGATGTTGCTACTGAGCAACATAAAGGCCAACACACCTGCTTCCTCTAAAGCTGAGAATAATTTGGAGCTTGCTCTGTGTCTACAAGTCCAACTCCAAATGTCATGTGCAGTTAGAATTGCAAGAAGGAAGCAGGCAATCTTGAACCCACAGAGGCATGAAGAAGCTGGATGAACTGCCAAGTAGATCTTGGAGCAGAAAATTCTCTTCAGTATTAAGAATTTTCAGATAGTTTGTGTCTTTAAAATTTTTAATGTCACATTCATGACACATAGACCACTGACTTCAGCTAACACACATCAACTTTACACTAGTGTCCAATCAGTACATTTAAATCTGTCAGACATTCAAAGACAAATGCTCTTTTAGGTATTTTGGGAACAATTTTAGGCATCTTTTCAAGTAATGCCCTAGAACAATACATGGAGTGTCCATTGTGAATTGTGCCAGACAGGGAACTTAATGAACATACTATAGTTGCTTTAGAGATCATCTTTTCTCATAGGGTATGTTGTAAGAGACACTCAAGGAAGTAAATTCAGAGGGGCTTTCTTACTTTTTACCCTTCCAGACTCTCTATATTGTTCTCTGAGCAATAAGAATGATGAGTTGCATAACAAAGTCATCTTATCTCCAGTCAGGATCATTGTAGTGTAGGGGTTGTGCAGGTAGCTGCACTGAGGGAATTTCCAGTTGCTGTGGAATGGGTCAACACCATAAGATGACATCTTTGTAAAGGGAAGTGATTATGCAAACTCAATGGCTTCAATGTGAACATTGACCTATTTTGCAAAAACAGTGTCAGCGATGGGGAGGGGAGGAGAGGTGAAGTTTCCTAGGGAATTTTTTTTCATTTTCTACTGCTTATTTCTGCTTAAAAGCCATTGATCTGGCATCTTTTGAGGAGGAAGAGGAAACTGACACTGCAATGCAAAAAAATACTTCTGGAAAACTGAAACTTAAAAATGTAGCTCTGTCTTTTTTTTTACATTAACTGATTCAAAAATTCCCCTGAGTCTCCCTCAGGGAAGTGGAAACACTGGGGGAAAAAAGTCTCATTATCTAATTCCATTGCTGCTTAACCACTTGTCAGTTCTCAGGATGATGTTTATGGTTCTTTATTAGCCCTGTCACTGATGCATGGATTCAGAAAAGAAAGTACTTCATTTAACAAGGAACTTTGGCCTAGGTTCATCTAACTTCACTGTAATGCATGGACAGGAATCCTTTCTGTAGTTCTTTCTCTGTCTCTCAGCTAAAGTTTTACCTTGAGAGAACTGTGCTCCAGACATGCAGTATAAATCTTGAACATCTGACTCCTCCCCAAGGAATCACGGGATTATAGATTCGTTACATTGGAAAAAACCTTCCAAGACATCAAGTCCAACCACTAAAAGAGCACTGCCAAATCCACCATTCAGCCACGTCCTCAACTGCCACATCTACATACCTTCTAAATACATCCCGGGATGATGACTCAACCACTTCCCTATGCAGCCTGTTCCATTTTCTAACCACCCTTACAATTAAGTAATTTTTCATAATACCCAATTTAAACTTCTTCTGGCAAACTCAAGGTTGTT
Source organism: Serilophus lunatus (assembly GCA_013399895.1). Taxonomy (NCBI): domain Eukaryota; kingdom Metazoa; phylum Chordata; class Aves; order Passeriformes; family Eurylaimidae; genus Serilophus; species Serilophus lunatus. The sequence goes on from VXBA01005115.1 coordinate 16,552, forward strand.
TCCTCTCATCTTATCTCTTGTTATTTGGGAGAAGAGACCAACCCCTACCCGGCTACAACCTCCTTTCAGGGAGTTGTAGAGACCAATATGTCCCTCCTGAGCCTCTTTTTATCCAGGCTACACAATCGCATTTCCCTCAGCTACTCCTCAAAACACTCGTGCTCAAGACACTTCACCAGCTCCATCGCCATTCTCTTAACACATTCCAGCAGCTCAATGTCCTTCTTGTAGTGAGAGGCTCAGAACCAAACACAGGATTCGAGGTGTGGCCTCACCAGTGCCCAGTACAAGGGGATGGTCACTGCCTTGGTCTTGCTTATACATGCCAGGATGCCATTGCTCTCCTTGGCCACCTGGGCACACTGCTGGCTCATGTTAACCTGTTGTCGACCAGCACTTTCAGGTCCTNTATTTGGGAGAAGAGACCAACCCCTACCCGGCTACAACCTCCTTTCAGGGAGTTGTAGAGACCAATATGTCCCTCCTGAGCCTCTTTTTATCCAGGCTACACAATCGCATTTCCCTCAGCTACTCCTCAAAACACTTGTGCTCAAGACACTTCACCAGCTCCATCGCCATTCTCTTAACACATTCCAGCAGCTCAATGTCCTTCTTGTAGTGAGAGGCTCAGAACCAAACACAGGATTCGAGGTGTGGCCTCACCAGTGCCCAGTACAAGGGGATGGTCACTGCCTTGGTCTTGCTTATACATGCCAGGATGCCATTGCTCTCCTTGGCCACCTGGGCACACTGCTGGCTCATGTTAACCTGTTGTCGACCAGCACTTTCAGGTCCTTTTCCACCAGGCAGCTTTCCAGACACTCTGCTCCCAGCCTGTAGTGCTGCATGGGCCTGTTGTGATCCAGCTGCAGGATGTGGCACTTCCCCTTGTTGAACCTTATGCAACTGGCCTCAGCCCATTGATCCAGACTGTTCAGATCCCTCTGCAGAGCCTTCCTACCCTCCAGAAGATCAACATTCCCAACCCACTTGGTGTCATCTGTGAACTGACTGAGGATGCCCTTGATTCCCTTGTCCAGAACATCAATGAAGATATTAAACAAAAGCGGCTCCAATACTGGACTCTGAGGAACACCACAAGTGACCAACTGCCAGCTGGATTTAACTCCATTCCCCAACACTCTCTGGGCCCAACTATCCATCCAGCATATTACCTAGCAAACAGTGCACCTGTTTAAGCCATGGTCAGCCATTNCCTGTTGTGATCCAGCTGCAGGATGTGGCACTTCCCCTTGTTGAACCTTATGCAACTGGCCTCAGCCCATTGATCCAGNTCAAAGGCACTACCTAAGCCTAGGTAAACAATATCCTCAGCCTTTGCCTCACTTACCAGGCATGTCATTTTGTCATAGGAGATCAGGTTGTTCAAGCAAAACTTACCTTTCATAAACCCTTGTTGCTTGGCCCTGATCCCCTACCTGTCCTACACATGCCACATGATGACACTTAGAAAGATTTGCTCCATGATCTTCCCTGGCACTGAGGTTGAGAGAGTTGCAGCTTCCCAGATCCTCCTTATGGTCCTTTTTGTAGGTGAGCATTACATTTTCCAACTTCCAGTCAACCGGGACCCCCCCAGCGAATCAGGACTGCTGGCAAATGATGGAAAGTTCCTTGGTGAGCAACTTGAGGCAGCTCCCTCAGTACCCTCGGGTGGATCCCTTCTGGCCCCATAGACTTGTGTGTGTTTAAGTGGTGTAGCACATTGCTGATCATTTTCCCTCAGATTATGGGGGATTTGTTCTGCTGCCCATCTGTGTCTTCCAGCTCAGAGGACTGAGTACCTGGAGAACAGCTGGTCTTACTATTGCACACTGAGGCAAAGAAGCCTTGAGTACCCCAGGCTTTTCCTCATCCCTTGCCACTATGTTTCCTTCCACATCCAAAAAAGGATGGAGATTCTCCTTATCCCTCCTTTTGCTGCTGATTTATTTATAAAAATATTTTTATTGTCTTATAAAACTCCCTTCTAGAGCTCACAGGGAAATTTTTGGCAGAGTTGATTTGTCTTTTTCCATCAGGAAATGTCAAAGTCTAAAGTTTTCCCACAGAAATAAGGTTTTCCTTACCCTCTTGAAACAACCTGTCTCCTGAAGGACTGACTGTACACAGAATACAAGAAATATGGATGGGCTACAGGATGTATCTCACACTGTATGTGCAGCAAGTCTTACAGGAGTGTCATTTCCAGACATGGGTAGAACACAGATATTGTTTCGTCCATTTTGCAAATCAATGACCTGGATTATTATTTTGCTAAATGTTGAAGCAAGTTTTATAGAGAGGTCAAACAAGAAAAATAAACAGATTACATAATTTCTATAAGGTTAATCTATTTTCTTCACTGTTTAGACATATATAGATTACTGTCTCTCTAACAAGCTTATTTGCTAAATAAGGGTATTGATATCCTGCTCAAATTGTAGGATAAACTAAATCCCAACAGATACATGTATTCAGAGAAAAACTACATCATTGCATCGTGAAATATTACAACACTTACAGCACCATTACCAATAATGTTAAGAGTATAACATTTACATTCAATATCTCATTATTTTTTTTCTAATTTAATCAAGGCCCGAGACAAGGGCCTAGTGAAATCCTACAGAAAAAGAACAAGGATTGCTGATGCCACGTCTCCATGGCAGCACAGCTAACTTGGCAGAACAACCCAGCGCACAGAAAGAAAAAGAGGTTATTTACAAAGATATCTTTGATAAAAGGGGGTTTGGGGACATGAAAATGGTCCAGGGGATAAAAAAAAAAAGTCACAGAAACATTCAAAATCTTTAAAATAAATTATTTAAATGAGTGAGAGAAAATAAATTGAAGAAAAAAATTCTTGAGTCACTAAGCACAGTGAGTTTCATCTTTGTTTGCTGTTGTACAATACTATAAACCACAGTGAATGGCCCAGAATAACATTAGTGGTTCTGTGTATTGTAACCACTTCAATCAAGGCCTTTTGTTTTGAGTCACCTGCCCTGCCTGCATTGGAGCCTCTTTTATAGCCCAGTTGTAGCACAGAGATCTAATTTAGACCCACATACAAAAAGAAGCAAGGAAGAAAAATATACCCATCTCTTTCTACTTTTTGATTGAATCCACAAGAGAACAACTGGGACAACAAATAGATTGAAATGGTTAAGAGAAGATTTTAGAATTTTGTTAGCCTATGACCCACAAGCAATTTGTAAATGATAGTGTTATAGCATTCCCAAAGGATGCACATGCCCAGCTGGACAGCGAAGAATTAGTGGCTGAGGACAGTGGGCATGTCTTCCACACTCCAATGAAGAAAGGAGGGGGTGAGGAGGGTTCACCCTGAACCACACATAGCAATGGTCACAGGGCAGTTATTAGCTCCTGTGGGGAGAGGAAAGGCAGAATGGCCTCTGAGTATTTAGTGTGGTTTATCTTTTCTAGCAGAAAGCTCACTTTATGCTGCAGGTAATGGACCGAGACTCTGCCCTCAGCCATGATAAAAGTCTCTTCCAGTCCCCTCCAATGTTTTGCCTGTAGAAAGAGTTTGGTGCATGGGCCCATAATGGTTAGTAAACCACCTGAGCAGCCTTTCTGTCAAATATAGTCTGGCAGACATTGAAGTGCTGGTTTCATGTTGTAAGAGAATCTCAGACCAAGGAATGCACCACATTTACCACTGTGTGCATGATCCCCTTGCTTGCTGTAAAAGGGTGATTTTCCCCTCATTGGTTCCCTGGCATGGAGTTGATCTCAGACAAAGGCTAACCACCTTGGGCTTTTGGAAAACAATTCCTTTGCCAGAGCCACACAAATACTGCATGTGGAACTCCAGTGCTCTAGGCTGACCAACCTCCCTTACAGCATCATGAACCAGAGCCTGCAACCTCTAACTAGACAGGTGTCTTTTCAGAATGAGGTCACATCCAGCATGTGATGGGGTCATGTCTCTCAGCACCATGGGTACAACTCATGCTCTTTTGTGTTTTCATTGCTACAGCAGTAAATTTGACATTGCTTTAAAGGCAGCGTTGCAGTGCATAGCCTGCAGATGCACAGGCTATGGAATCATACAGGAGAGTGTGTGTGCATGTGTGTGTGTGTGCACGTATGTGTGTGTGAACCCTTTAGGTTCAGGGTGTGAATTAGCTAAACACAACTGTAATCTTCAGAATATACACTCATGAAATATAAGCATGAGATTTAATTCATAAAACACCTTCTGAACGTCTTTGCCTTGATTGAACCTCTCTCCTGAAGGAAATTGTCATCTATAAACAAAAAAAATATATTCCAAGTCACTTATCTAGGTCTTCTCATTAATTTTAAATGTGATGTTACCACTTACTAAAGAAACAATCCCACTGGTTTTCAATCTGCTTGCTACTTTCTACTACAAACAATTAATATATTAGAAAATTAACTTGCAGATGAAAGAAAAGCGCAGTGTGTGGAAGTTGAATAATGACCTTATTTTAACATTTTCCCTTGAGTAACCCCCACTGTTACCTCTTACAAAGGGAGGAAAAATTATACGTGCACATCTTTAATGTCTTTTTTGAATGCTGATGAAATGATTAGTGTTTTGGAGAAGTCTGTGCAGATGAAACAACAGCAGCAGGAGTAGCAGCCAGTGATATTAGCTAGAGACTGAGGTCTGGGAGCTGCTGTTCTGCATCTCAGAAAGAGAAAAATTAGCAAGCTAGATTATAATTAATGAACTAGAAGCAAATTAAGATAATATGGGATGGGCTTTGAAAACAAATGAGCTTAACAAGTTTAGATAGTGCAGCTTTCTTCCCAAGTCAGAAGCAATTACTCACTGCATGTTTGTACCTTATGCACTTAGCCGGCAAACATGTGAAAATGTTTAATATCTAGTTGCTGAGGGGACCAAAAAGATCTTATCATTGCATTTCACAAGGGGGAGCCTTTCTGCTTTGGTACATTAATTCCCTGGGTTCTCTCTTACTCCCCTAGCATTAGGTTGTCCTATTCTTGCACTTGGACCTTGCTGGATACTTTTTAGCACTGTCCACAAATGTTTACAAATGCCTTCTCTGCTGACACAGAAAGCCAATAGAAGGCACCTCTTTGTCTGTGGGATGTGTGTGACAGACAGAGTCTGGGACAGCCAATGCTGCCTCCTTCAATAACACAGTTCATATATGTCCTTAGACAAGTTTTGTAAATTGCTTTGTTCCTCAACTCTGAATGCTGTTGTCCTGATGTTTAGAAATTGTATAAATATTGCAGAAACTATGCTAAATGTAATGTGAAAAATGTTACATTTTATTAGTAAACAGTCCTTTTATTTCAGATTCTTGAGTAGAATGCAGAGTTCATAGATCAGGAGGCTTGAAAAGTCACATAGCTGTTAATGGGGCACATCACCATTGACTTCCAGGGAACAGTCAAGAGTCACCATTCAGTGATCCTTGCACATACATGTAATAGGGAAAGAGGATAATCCTTTTCCTCTCCATTGTACATCTTGACCAAAGACGAGGGAGAGTCACAATACATGTATGCAAGAAATGCAAGGACTGCTCCCTCTATGAAATACCTCAAAACCAGGACAGTCACCTTTTCATATTCCCCTAGCTTGCCTCGAAGTTTCATAGACAGTGAGAAGGATATATAAGCTCTTTCCAAAGGCCACATTTCCAGGTGTTTCCTGCATGGTAGGACACTGTTGATGATGTAGCTGCCTTCTGGACTAGAACTTCCGAACTACTATGATCTGCCTGCAACATGGTCAAAGAACTTTATAGCCAAGTCTGGCCCAGCACCAAGAAAGATCCTATAGCACTTGTCTTAAGGTGCTTCAGATAATTCACACTTTCAACTGCAAAGGAAAATTGGAGGCTAAAGACTTCACTTTGTAAATGGTCTTTCTTCTGCTTCACTTTTTGACCCATTTGAAGGCAGGGTTGGGGTGTGTGCTCTTTGTGCTTGTTCAAGAGGCAATGCTAAAACCAAATAAAATCTCAGCTACGCAATTTGAAGACAAATTTTCAACTTACAGACAAACAATTTCAAACTGCATTTTTAAACTGTAGTTCCAGATGGTCTATAAATACAAGACGATTAGCTATAGCCAAGCTAAGGACCAAAGAGAGGGTGTATGAATTAATGAAATCAGATGACAATGAATACATTTCCTTGACATACTGTCTTACTTCATTAAGGTATCTCCTTTTTTCCTAAAATGGTAAAACTAGCTTCCAAATTATACTACTTGTTGATTCTATAATGTACTTCTAATGGGGTATCATTTTCCATGCTATTGATCATGTTACAGAATCACACCATATTCTGAGTTGGAAAGGACTCACAAGGATCACCGAATCCAGCTCATAAGTAAATGGCTTGTACAGGGATCAAACCCACAGTCTTGGTGTTATTAGCACCATGCTCTAAACAACTGAGCTAATCTCAGGGTCGCATCTGACTGACATCCTCAGCAGAACTTGTTTCTAAACACTAATGTAGCACAAAAAGAATATGACATGAAAATGAATGAGCGGGAAGTAACGATGTGTGAAACACCAGAGGAAGACTCAGCAGATAGAGGTTGGATTTCAGGCTTTATCATGGGTTTCCCATAAAAATCTTGGTCAAAAATCAATTCACGCAATTGGTAATTAAAACAAGGCCAGGGCAAGGACTCAAGTACTGGCCCACGATTGTCTACACTGTTTAATTGTTAACACATTGTATCACATGGCTTTGGCCCATGCTGACTTGATTTCCCTTAGGCAATATCAACGCACAATTCACAGGACAGGAGGCCGCAGGGACTGCCCCAGTGGGCAGCTTGGATGGAGGAGTGCCCCCTTCCCCAGCCTCTGCAGGGGAGTACTTAGCCATGTGGACACAATCCACACTATGACTGGCCTGAAGAGCCAGAGAATAGGCCCTCTCATACTTTATTTTCTTGTGAAGATTTAGCCAGCTTTCCTGCATCACTTTTTCTGCCCTATTTTGACTGTAAATTCTTAGGAATGAAGCAACCTTTTAATAAGTATTTGAATGATGCATGAGACAATGAGATGCCAGACTTTGCTGGGGGTTTTCTTTGCTACTGAAAGGCCTATTAAAGAAAAAAAAAAAAACATAAGGAAGATTATTCAACTCTCAAAACAGCTCCCAGTTATTCTTCTTTTAAATCCATCCATGTCAACAGCATATCTTCATCCTACAAAGGGGCTTTACAACTGAAGAATTTTCATTCTTAGGACTGCAGCACATGCTATCTCTCATAGGAGCATGTTTTTTGTTTGAATATACAACAACAGGGACTGAGAAGACAAGGAAATTGACCTTGGTGATTTACCACCACCACCAGAATCATCCTTGTGGCTCAGTCCCTCAACTATGCTATATCATGTAGTTCTCACAGGGCTCTTGGTGGTAATCTCATGCCACCAGTAGCCCAAAAGGACCCACGTGCAGAAAAAAGCCTGAAAGCCTTTGTTTGGGACCAGACTGTACCTGTTGCTGATGCCAGGTCAGGACAGTAACATGGTTAGTGTCCTGGTAGAGAAGCAGTATTAAAACCAGACATTTGCTATTTGTCTTGAATTGCCTCATATTTCTTCTTAGCCAACCTCACAAATAGTTCATCAAGGCATCCTCCTGCAGGAATGGAGAAATTAAAAATATAGAGAAAAGGGTTCTGTCGCTACAAAAAGGACCAAAAGCAGGTCAGGACTGGCCTCTTCCAATTCTGCTCTCAAGCAACTAATTTTCAGTGTCACTGTTATTGACTGTCTCCCCTCAAACTTTCCTGTCTCGGGAGCCCTTCGATTCCCTGTTACTCCAGCTAACTTGCTAGAGAGGCAGAGATAAAAATTTTTGTTCTTATTGCCCATTCCTCATAGGTTTGTCTCTTCAAAACATACATGTCTAGAGATGGGCTCAGTCTCTAGAAGAGTCTTTCATTCTCAGGAGAAGGCAAGATATTACAGATGTCATCCTATATGTATCCACTCTGCCTAGGAGGCAGTGCTCCTCATCCAACCCACTGCCTGCCCTCTGCAGTTCCTATGTTCAGAGTCAATGGCAGTGGGTGAGCACAGCCCTGAGGTGGAGTGGCAAAAAGGGACCATAGGCCAGCTCAGGGACAGACCAGGACTAAAAGCCTTGCTGGGCAACAAGAACCAGTGGTTGTGCATCATGCATTGAGGAGCAGTACTTGTTGCTGAGTGTAGGCATAGATGAGATTTCCCATGCAGCTTCAATGAGAGAAATTCTGGGGTCTTCTGCTCTCCCTGAGACCTTTGATGTACCCTCAGAATTGAACTCATCTTGTGTTTTTTATCCAAAGCTGAAAATCCACCTGGCTATCTATCACTCATCACCAACAGACAATTTATCAGCTCCAGCTCAGAGAGTTCCTTGGCACTGCCTATTAACATTGTTGTTTAGTTGCCATTAATCACATTAAAATGTCAAATTTGCACCCTTGTTTGCAAACTCTCAGTTGCACAAGTCAGTTTATCTGCACAGGATTTTCCCACAGCTGCATATTGGCAAAGTGAATGCAAACAGCCTGTACTTTGTACCTCAAATGCTGTTCTGCCATACTTGAAGTAAGCTGAATAAGTCCTGAGTTGCCCCACGAGAGTTTGAAAGGAGTTTTTAGGAGTTGCATATAACTCCTGATGTTCATATTGCTTTATGTTTTCCAAACAAAATAATTTTCTCAGACAGAGTTAGTTCTGCCCAATGCATGCCAGCAACTTTTAAATAATGGAGCACTATTGCCTTCTATAGGCTAAAATATATCCGATGCTCTACAGATGAACTTGTTTAGGAGCTATGGATCAATCATGCAAAATGCTCATCCCTCTAAATTCCCACGAGAAGCTCCCAGCTCTGCAATGGCGGATCCTAAGGACAATCTTTGCACTCCAACATAACAGCAATACAGTGACAGCCAGTGCTCACGAAAGGACAACATTTTCTTGCTCAGCAATGCTATGTTGGAGCACATTGGGAGACTAGTGAATTGTGGCACTGAGCCGTATTATCTTCTCCCTCTAAAAAGTTTTGCAGAAGGGAAACTCCAACTTGTTTCAACATATCAAAACCCAGGATAATTTTAAAAGAAAGTCCAAGGCATGTGTAATCCTAAAAAGGATTGAAATGAAGATTTCTGGCAGCTGGGGATGGTCAGCTAGGAAGAAGTGCCCACTGCTTTTCCTCCTACCAAGGTGTCCCAGCTCTTTTCTAGACATTCCATTCTCTGCTGTAGTCTCTCTGCTCCAGAGAGAGAAAATATCTGCTTCTTATTACTTCCAAAGATGTGGTGAGCTAGACCCTTACCCCATTTTTTTACTGTTGTTGTCAGTGTCTTAGCAATAGCATCACAGAAACAATAGAAAGTATTTTTGCCCAGGCGTCTGCAGCAGCAGATCTGTGGCGTGAGGGTGACGTGCTACGTGCCATGATGAAAGACAGTGTCTTGCCAAACAGAGTGTAAACACTCTTGCCTCTACTATGATGTTTGCCATACTCTCATACCATATCAATCTTGTGCCATTGCCTGAGTTTGCAGAGAGCTCAGCTGTGTTGATAACACATTTGGGAAAGGACAATGGCTCTGGAGGCTTAGGCCTTCTTCTCATCTGATACATTTCAACATCTTAGTATCAGCACTTGCTGAAGAAAAAGCAATAATATTTATGGCATTTCTTAGCTATTTTATATCCTACCAAAAAGTACCTCTTAGTAGTATAGGATACACTTGGCACTCCTAGCTCTTGCCTAACTATGCATTACTCTCATGGTCTTTGTTCAAAGCACAGTTTACTGTTAAGATTCCTCTCCATATCCCACATCACATCTTGCTTCTCTCTGATCTTTACTTTGCCTAACTTTAATAACCTGGGCTAAGCCTTTTGTGTGTTTTGTGTGTCTGGCTTATCTTGAATAGAATTTTTGCTTTTATGTTCAAAACATTTTAGAAACACTGATCAGTTTCTGAGAAGGTACTTAGGTATATAGTTTTGTCCGTGTTAGGGAAAAAACAAACAAATGCAATCTTTCATTTGAAAAACTCAGCCATCCCTATTGTGGAGCAGTGACTTCAGATCTGGAAACAGGGAATGGAGAGGCAAGTAGTTTGTCAGTGATCCCCATAAAAGTGCTGCCCGACGTTTGTCACCTCTTAGCAATGCAGCAATTTAATTCCTAGCAGAAATTTCTGCAGTCTTAGAATTTCCCCAAAGACCCCGACTGTACCAGCTCAAGCCAGGGAAGCTCATCTGGAGGCAGAACAAGATCTTTCTCAGCACTGCAGATCACCAGCTGCAGCTTGAGAACTTGAAGTAAGAATGAATAAAGAAATCTTCTCCCATCTGTGCTCCAAAAAATACAACTGCTAGGTCCAGCCTGCCTAGAACAGAGCAGTTTGTAGCCAAATAGGATAAAAATTAATCCTGTGGACATAAATTGGATGAAGGACTTTAGGAAAGCGTGAGGAGACTACCATGGACAGAGGTTGATAAGGAGAGGGTGCGAAGACTAGTTGGGGCAAGGAGCCACGGATGGCTGAGAGACTAGTGCTACAAGAGGGAAAACAAGTCTTCATTCTCCATCAGCACAGTAAGAACTGAGATTTTGACTTCCCAGATATACTCATTACCTGCTGCCAAACTCCTCTTAGGTTGTTCAGGGCTTCTCCATGACTGTCTGGGGTGTAAGGTGTACCCTACTGCTAAACAGTGAGAAATGCCTCCAACTCCCCTTGTCCCATGCTGGGAGTTCTCTCTCCAGAAAGGTTACCATACTAGAAGCTGATGGATGACAGCTGGCAGTCAGGGCTACCTGGAGTTTGTGATCCCTGGCATGTGTCAGCCTACATACGGCCTGAAAACAGCTCCCTATGCCAGCCAGGAACCATGTGAAAATGGCTGCAATTGCAATTGTTCCAAAGTAATCTCTGCTATAATTTTCATGTCTTCACAATAAATTATGATATCCTACCTTTATTTTTCTTCTGGTTTTTACAAGTCATTTTCATGCAATTTTTCCTAGGGACTTGACCAAATAGATACTCTAGACAATTAAAAATAGTCATGTGTATTTAAATTGATCAAAATTACCTCTTTATAACTCTAGTGTTCATTCAAGAAGAGCAGACTTGGGAGACCTCAACTCACTTTTTAGTTGCCAGGCTTTTCAGTGTGTGACCCCAGTAAAAGGGTACTCAGTACTTAGAAACTGGTTTTAAAGGACAAGATCTTTCCATATTTCTCCTGTACAGTAGCACAAGACAGACATACGGCAATAATTAAAGTTACACAGGAGTGACTACAGACATGACAGCTATTAACTTAAATAAACTTGCTTGTTGTTTGCTAATTTCAGATCAAAATACGAAACAATAAGATTTTCTGGATGAGTCATATGGAGGTAAATATGTTGATCTTATCTCAAAGTCTTGCACGCATTATGATTAAAAACTGCTTCCCAGTAGCACTCTATAAACCCCACAAAAGGGTGAACTTCACAGCCTTCCTTTGGTACAACAAAGTTTAACTCCAACAATCATACCGAGCCTATTAAAAATGTCTTCTTTTTTTTCTGTTAAGTTTGACACCTGTTCCCCTACATACGAAAAAATATTTCTTATAAACATTGGATTTTATAGCCATGTGAGAGCTCAGTTAAAACCAGTATGGATGCTCTGATGCCAGGAAATGTCACTTCCCTGAAAGTGGGGGAAGTGGGAAGGGACCTCTGGAGATCATCTGGTCCAATGCCCATGTTCAAGCAGGGTCACCCAGGACTCTGTCCAGTCATCTAAATATCCCTAAGTCTAGAAACTCTATCTGGGCAACCTGTTCCAGGTCTCAGTCTGCCTCATATTAAAAAAGTGTTTCCTGATGTTTAGGTGGGACCTCCTGCGATTCCATTAGTGCTCATCACTTCTGGTCCTGTCGCTGGGCACACTGAGAAAAGTCTGCTTCCATCTGTTTTACTATCCCTTCAGATATTGTTATATAGATGAGATACCCTCGAGTCTTCTGTTCTGTTCTCCAAGTTGAACAGTCATAACTCTCTCAACCTTTCCTCAATGACCACCTCACTGAATATTCACTGTGGTGCACAGCTGCTGCTGGTTGTGCTGTGTGAGGAGGCAGGCATCCCAGTTTCTGCTTCGCATCATGGAGTGAGGGATTATGGGCAGAGAAAGAATCCTTTTAATAACCCTCCTGAACATCTGTTTTACCTCAGCACCTGAAGGCTACAGTCACCAAATGTGGACTACTTATGCAGGGAGAAGTACCTTTCTTCAGCATGTAGGAGTACATGTTTGCTGTTTGTGTAAGACTTAAAAGCCAGTAAGTCTCAATATATTATTTTTAGTCTTTTCTCAGAGGTGAAGAATTTTCTTGGTTATAAAGCATTTCTGCTCTGTTAGGACAATCAGACTAGAACTTCACTGCCTTGAGTGCGGACGAACTTCCCTAATGGTATTCTGGTCTAGGTATTAATCATAATATCATAGAATCATGAGATGGTTTTGGTTAGGATCTTTAAAGATCATCTAAGCCAACCTCCCTGCAATAAGCAGAGACATCTTCAGTCAAATCAGGTTGTCACGAGCCCCATCTAACCTGACCTTGAGTATTTCTAGAGGCATCCACCGCCTCTCTGGGCAAGTTCTTCCATAAATAAAACAACTTCATGAGATGTTTTATTTTCCAATATATTGCAAGTTATCACATGGTAGCAACCTACCTTATGCAAAGCAAACCTGGTTTTCCATGTCATCTGTGTATAAAGCCCCTGTTGCACAGTATCCTTCCAAACTATGGAGCTGAGGTTTAATCTCAGCGTGTTAAGTTGTGGCCCATGACCTCAGCAGGAATGAAGAGTAGCCAAATATCTTCATCTTTAGCAGGGCCTCCACCTAGAGGGCACCATGTGAACCTGAGCCTTGTACCTGGCACCGCTTGCTGAAAACTTCATGGCTGACTATTTGCAGTACCTGCCTCACAGAGCCCATGAATATGCTTCTCTTCAGCCCTTATCCATCACTACATTTTCCAGCTCTGATCCTTGCTAGGGAATGGCAGCCATCAGAAAAGAACCTGCATGCAGGAGCACCCAAGATGCCCCACTTGCATGTTACTTCTTTGTGGTGAAGGTGTGAGTGCAAGCAACGTAGAAAAAAATGGGATTTGTATAATTTAAAATGGTTTTAACATAGCACCAGAAAAGGTGCAATCAAAGACTCAACCTGCACGAGCAGAAAGGTAGACTAAATGACCCATTTGATCCATTTCTGATTTGTTTAAAGTTTTCTTAATCAGTTTTAAAAGGCACTCTCTGCACATGTCTTTCCTCCAAGTGTTTGTGCATCCATCCTCTCATTCCTGCTTCTGAACTGGAACACAACAGCTGGCAAAGACTGCTTTGGAAGAACCAGGAAAAGATTCTATTCATTCTGTGGTTCTAGATTTTTGCCATGTCCAGCCCATCAGAAATGGCTCCTTAAGCAATTGGATTTCCTACTGCTTTCAGGCCAGCTCAGACCTCACTGTCGAGGGTACCCACAATATAGCCTTTCATGCTAAACTGGTTCTTACTGTTAATGTACATGTCCCTCCAATGCAGATTGATGCAATGCACAACCTCAGATGTAGTTTTATGTGCCCTTCACAGGACTAGATAATGCCCAGGTAATATCTTCATTATTAATTTCCTGCAGTAACTATAAGAGCAGAGACTGGTGGGTCTGATTCTGTGATCTAGCCACTTCTTTCAACTCTGTGAGGATGAAGATTTTTGATAAGGAGGACATGAGACCTCTGCTTTTTCTACTTTTAAAAAAAGTGTGGTTCCCCAAATCCATACTGTGAGCACCAAAACTCTTGAGCACATTTTGTACGCCTTCCTCATGCTGAACAAGAGAATCATCAATGAAGGTGGGGTGGGAGTGGTCACCTTCTCTTTACATGGTTGCCAGAGCTGGAATTTCTGTATGACAGAGCCCTACCTCAGATGGAAATTACCTGAAATAGTGAATTATGTGTGGAGGCTCAAAACTTGCCCCCTGTCACCAAACAAATGAAATGACTCATTAACTGGGTGTTACTACGCTGACTTCTCAGAGGGCTGCTTTTAGTGCAGAACCCACATTATAATACACTGAGATCACAGGATCAGACTCCAAGGTTCTTCATGTGAAGTCTCCTAGACTAAACCATAAGGTTGTGCAAGTCAGGGGCACTCCACTGGTAAAAATCTCACTGACTTGAGCCATCTGAATGTCTGAGATGACAGCTCTGCAGCAGTCAACAAATAATAGTTCAGGAGGAGAATGTATAACAAAATACACCTGGCCATAAAGCTGCAGTCATTTTGTTGTTTGGTTCCTTCTTGACATACACCCAGAAACAGTGCTGATGGCCCTTGAGCTGGGCTGGGCACAGCTGGGGAAGAAGCGGTGCAGTGGCTGTTAGCCAGCCATGCTTTTCCCTGCTCCTGGAGGCAGGCAATGCACAGCAGCAGTCCAGACAGCTGAAGGTAGCTCTCATGGGTGCCTTGTAATAGCCATACGTACCCAGTTATGTCCCAGGGAGGAGATGAGGATGCACTACATAGCAGACCTCACTCCCTCTTTGCATGACTGCACTCACCTGCACCCTCAAGGAGGGTAGTAGCAGTGTTTCTGTAAAACCTGCCTCAGTAGTTCTGCACTAGTCAGGGATCCCCATCAAATGTAAAGGCAGCAAATGCCACTCAGATGCAAGTGTTCATTTTGATAGGGCTGATTTCCAACAGAGAAGACAACATCCTAGCTAGAGAAACCCCCCCTTGTCAACATACATGGAGCTCATTTGGGCAGTGGGACTCTCCACACAAGACAGAAATGTGTCATTTCCCAGTCAGTGCCTCCATGTCTGAGCAAGCCTACAGGAGTAGAGCATATACTAAATGCACCACCCTTCCCAGCCCTTTGGTCCCAAGGAAGGTCTCTGTGCACTGTTGCCGGGACTCACAGATCACCTCTGATCCCTAAACTCTCCTTGCTATCTTCACTGTAAGGACAAAAGGACTCTGGGGACCAACATGCTTTAAAAATAGAAGTGCCAAAAACGTGGCTACTCAGATAATCTTCCCTGGGCAGCTGTTTAAAATTACACCCAGACATCACATACACCATGAAAGTAGAGGAAAGACAATCTTTTCTGANGGGATTTCTTCTACCCCAAGAGACTGCGAAAAGGTGGTTGCTGTAGCTATATCCACTTTGCAGTGTAAAACAGATCAGAAACTGTTGTCTAGTCCTAAGGCATGTCTCCATGACTGAATTCCTGGAATTTCTGGCCCTGCATCCACTATCCATTTTATATGGGTGGCCACAACAAAACCACTTCCTGGGAACAGCCTCTGTTAGATACTCTCCTGGAAGACTGATAGCTTGTACAGATGGAACAAAGTGTGTGGGCAGACATGGAGTCAGAGTTTTGGTGCATGCCATGCCCCTGGCCGCTGGAGCAGGTACTGCTGTGGCCCTCTGCTCTCCACACCTTGGGACTAGCAGAGACACTGTGTCATATTCAGGCAGTCTAGTCTGGTCTCATCCTGAATCCAAAAGAGCAATGCAGTGGCTGTTTATCCACATGGGGATTTCTCCACAGTCCACAGGGCATCATCATAGGACCATCAGCTTCACTCAAGTGGGTGGACCACCTGCAATCCCACAGGTCTCTTACAAGTGGCTTAATGCCCTGATGTATTTTTATGAAAGAAGGAATAAAAAATTAATTAACAGGTAAAATTCTCATCCTTGTCACAACATCTTAAATTACCAAGAGCCATTTTCCGAGAGTCTAAATAAAAAATAAAGTGTATAATGTTATTACTCTTTAAATCTGAGTTTCAACAATAAGGAAGCCAAAAGCTAGCCAGACTGGAGTAGTTGGGAAGCCCTGTAGTCTTCAGAGAACACAGTACAAAGCTCACATTCCCACTACTGTACCAGAACTGCCTTCTGACACTGTTTTCGGGAACTTGCCAGCTCATTTTCTAACTTGTTTGTGAGACATCAACAGCTTCAAATTACAGCAGTCTGAACAGCCCAGTAAATATTTACACAAACCTGCTGGTGATGGTTTGAGCTGACATGCGTTACCTTTTGTGTTGGGGGGAGGCTATATTTACAGCCAACCAGCTAATGAACATGATCCCAGCCATGGTTTAATACAGATGGTTCTTTCAGCATTTGTGGCTTTCAAGTTACAGAGAGCACAAACTTCAATAGCCTTCGTTAGAAGGCTCTGTCTCAGTTCTCTCCGTTTTGTTTACAACCAGTCTCTCTTTGTGCAGTCAAGGGTTGACTAATGTTCAGCTGTTTGTAGCCAGCAACACAGTTGTGTAGGACAGGGTTTCTTTTCTTTTTCTTTCTTTTCTTTTTCTTTCTTTTCTTTCCTTTTCTTTCCTTTTCCTTTTCTTTCTTTTCTTTTCTTTTCTTTTCTTTTCTTTTCTTTTCTTTTCTTTTCTTTTCTTTTCTTTTCTTTTCTTTTCTTTTCTTTTCTTTTCTTTTTTTTCTTTTCTTTTCTTTTCTTTTCTTTTCTTTTCTTTTCTTTTCTTTTCTTCTTCCTCTCCTCTCCTCTCCTCTCCTCTCCTCTCCTCTGTTTTTTGCAGATCTATAGCAAATAAAAATTCTAGATAAATGAAGTAGAAAAATTAGATGGTAAGGAAACTAATGAAAGAAATTTAGGCTATTATTCCATCTATTAGTTTGCTGTAGCTGGCTATGGTAGAAGCATAGATAACCTTTTTCTTCTCTGTTATCAAACTTATGAAACTCCAGACTGTAAGAAGCTCACTAAATAAAGATTGCCTATACTTAGTGAATAAACACTGCCCAGTAATAGACAGTGTGACAAATTCTCAGTGGCTGAGATAAACTAATTTTACATCAGACTGCACAATGACACAGTGGTAAATCTATAGCCTTCTAAAACTAAGTCCAGGTGAAGAATTCAGAATGATGACACATAACTGGTTTTAGAAAAAATTTCTTGTATTGTGCAAGTATCTTATGTGCTGATGGAATTCAGTATGTCAGATATAACCCCAAGAAACCAAAGACAAACTCCAGTTTTCAAGTCACTGCACTCATAGGGAGACCTCTCAAAGGTCTGATAAAGCACAGAAAATATATCTGGTCAAATATCTCTTTCAAGGAAGAGAAAGGGTACCAGCATCCTAAAAACACCTGGCCTTTGCAAGATTTCCTTTAGAAATTCCCTCCCAAATCTGGTGAAGATAAAATAAACAGGTAGCTCAGACAGATCTACGAGTGCATATAGCTGATCTGAAATCATTAATAGAAAAGAAGGTCTTCCCTTCAGAAGAAATGGCCAGTTCTCAAAAGGGAGGCTGCTCTTTACCTCCAAGACAAGAAGCTTTTCCCATTGAAAGTGCCACAGAATGTTTTGCTCCATTAAATCTCTTCCTTGGATGGTTACATAGAATGATTATTACACCTCATAGAAATAGCATCATTTAGTTAATGTTTTCAGAAAAGAAAAGCCTTGGAAACAACAGAATTGCTTAGTAGTCCTTTGATAAAACATTTGTTACCAGAACACAGTCTGTTAATAGCTGTTCACAGAATGATAGAATTTCTGGTAAATATCCTAAACCAAAATTTTTAGGGGATTTTTTTTTGAAATTACTAAATTTTGAGTGTGAGATCTGGAGTTTAAGATTCTGGTAAATTTACTGAAAGGAAAAAGGCTGATTAAAATAAAACATTACCAAATGTTATAAGGAGACTACTCATCCCAAACAGAGCGGGTTATTTTTTCCCATTTTTGTTTGCTCATGAACGTTTTCATTTACCTTGGTTAGAAAACACCACATCTTGAGATCTCTCCTGGAATAAGAAGCACGTCTTTTGGCCAGGCCTCCTACAGCTACATGTATCTATGTACAAGACTGCTTGCTTCAGGTTTCCCTCTGCCCTTTGTGTTGTCTGCTTCAATTATAAATACTCCAGGATAGACAACTTACATCTGTCTAGCACCTGACACATTCTTTTCCTTGCGTCGGGATGTTCTTCCACAACAGTATTCAATGATACAGGAGAATGAAGTATCTCTGAAACTAAAATGTGTGGTCCTAGGAGACCTTATCACCTACACTCACTTCTCTCTGCAAAAGGAATTGATTCCTGGGTTTTTTAATGAGATGGCAATTGTGGTTTCTCATCTGAATTTTGGAGGGATGCAGGGATATCCTGTGAGAAGCCTCAAAATATTTCTGAATTACTGCAGCCAATGAAAAATTGGTGCAGATGGGAGCTATGGAGACAAGAGCAGAACTGTGGTGAGGAGGCAGGACTGCACTTTCTGCCTTTTTCTCATAGCATTGTTATTTTTCCCCTTTGTCTGATGGTATAGCTGGTTGAGAACTTCCCACTTTGCTTTGCTGAAGAAATGCCCATTTTGTGAAATCTCTAATTTGTTTTCTCCCACCTCTGGGTTTTGTAACAGAGGATCTGTTGTTGCTCCATATGAGAAAATGTCCTTCCCTGGACTCTTCCTGATGCGGACTGCTTGTTGGCCACACAGGCAGGATGGGACGTGCATGGGAGTTATGTACCTGAGTTCTCATCCAGGCTGTACCCAAACATGTCATTCAGATGCACTGATTTTAGAATCACTGAAGAAACTACTTGTAATCTGGAAAGTCCCCTCTCAGTCTTTGGGAAGAGCCCTGTGTTACTAGGCAAACAGTTCCTGGTATGAGATCAGGTAGAAATTTCCTGCATCTGGACTATTTTAATGTCTTACTCTAATGACAATGTACTAGTTCTTCTTCATGTGTCTCTGAAAGTCGTCAAAGGCTATAAAGCAGATAATGCATCTCCTGCAAGGACCTGTGCAAGGACCAACCTCAGCAAGCATAAGTCTGCCATGGAAGCCATAAGCCACTTCTGCTCCCATTCAATTGTTGTTTCAGAGAGGTTGTGACTCAGACTTGCTGCATTGAGGTTACTTTATTAGCCAGGTCTAGAAGAGGAAAAGAGGAAGAAATCAGAGCCTAAAGCAGGGCTAAGATGACTACTGAGCCAGGTGAAAGCCCATTCTGTCCCACACAAAAGAAAGCATAAATACTTGGTGACTGAGTATCCCACTTTTTCCATGAACAGAATTAAAAGTTTATGCAGGGATATCATAACTCCTACTCATGAGTACAGTTGTTCAGCATATTATAAAAATTTAGGGAGTAATCTAGGGTGGAAGAATTTTGCTCATAGTGAAAACCAAAAAATAACTCATATAAACAATATATCGACCCAAAGATAAAACTCGGGGTAGAAGGGTAGAATGGGATGTGGATACATGTTACTCTATAAAAAAAGCAGCATCACTTAAAATTCAAGTATATTTTTACATTTGATGTATTATTTCACATAATCTCCTGCTACAGAATTTGGACAGAACTGCTCCAATTTTTTTACCAACTCTTTAATTCATCTTCATCATCATGTACAAAATAAGCCACTGAAGAGGGAACATACTGAATCACAGTGATGACAATTCTGCTTGACTGAGCTGAAATGGACAACATGCCTGTCCCAGATGGCTTCAAAAAGAATACATTACGATTAAGGAGCAGTGGGAACATTTTCTAAGGACATTTGTGTGCCTTTTATAGATTTATAAGGCAGATGCTGCTCCTTAAAAGCATCTGCCTCACAGGCCTCGTTTCCCCCGCACACAGTTGTATATTAGGGATTAAACTTGTCAGAAATGGTGAGTCCATTGAGGTTTCAGGTACATGCTAAGCCCAGTTTACCACCTTCACTATGAATGATACTCTTGCTGAAAAGCTTAAAGGAGGGGTGGGGGAGAGGTGACTCCTCACCTCACAGAGGATCTGCAAATGGGGAGATGCCAGGGAAGAGTGAGATATGGTGGGAAGGACTGTCTCCTAATTCTAAACAGTAGCTAGAGTCCCTTCATTGACAGGAGAGGGGCCATTCAAAATTCCACATCACTGTAACAGGACTGCCATTTCTCATTTTGTGAGACCCATTATCTCCTCTATGTGATCGGGCTGTGTTCTTAGTTTAAGTAATCGCCACCTAGACAGCTAGAGAGCTACAGAATCATGTGGGCATTTAACACCACTGCAGAGTATCTAGAGAAAAGTCTGCTGTGCAGCCACACAGATCACAAGTATGGAACAGTTCCTCAAGGGCTACCTAGTACACTGGCCTTGAGGGAACCTCTAAGCAATGATAGAAAGCCAGGTCACAGAATCACAGAATCACAGAATCACAGAATATAATGTGTTGGAAGTGACCCACAAGGATCACTGAGTCCAACTCCTGGCCCTGCACAGGACCATTCCCAAAAGTTACACCATGTGCCTGAGAGTATTGTCCAAATGCTCTTGAACTCTGAAAGGCTTGTTGCTTTAACAACTTCACTAGTATGCCTTTTGCAGTGTCCAAACACTCTTTGGATGAAGAACCTTTTCTTAATGTCCCAACCTAAATCTCCTCTCTTGGTTTTATGAAATACTTAACTGCTGTATAACACAGTGAGTCTATAGCTGCTCAAAGCACATAAATACTGCTGTCTCTGTTTTCCTTGGATACATCAACCTTTTGTTGTCCAGAGATTTAGATTGCAGTCTAATGCCTTGTGAGCCCTGCAGGATTGGGATGCAGTGCAACAGGTCAGAGGGAACCAGACTGTAGCAACAACCGTGGGATAAGCACGTCTTCAACTCCCTGTTTTACAGCCCAAAGCAGCTTATGCAGGTCTTACTGGTGATGCAAAAATGATGTTGGACTACCAACTTGGGTACCAGAGCAGAGCTTAGTGAAGAACATGTTAAGTGAGGGAACTTCTCATCTCTGGGGATCCTGTCAGCAGCCACCCTCATTGAGGCGGCCAAGGGATTGTCGAGCAGGTGAGAGCATCACAGGAGTCAGCATAAAAGCACAGGTAACTTAAAGTGCCAGGAGGCAAGACCTGAAGAGTGCAGGGTCACAGAACAGATCAGTTTGGAAGATGGGTTAAAGATTTCCTGTTCTACCCATCCATTTGTGTGCTTCAGCTGAGAAAATACAGCTGGTAGGGCCCATCATTTGCAGTGCAGCACGCAACAGCCTTTCATCTCCAGAACATGGCTGCTCTTGCTGAGGCTACTAAGAACTCACTGGGAACCAAGACTCAGTGATGACAGCTCCCTGTGGGCACCTGTCAGGCACAAGCACATTGCTATGTATTTATGGACATTAGTGTGGGTCTCATCTCAGAAAGGACCCAGAACTGCTGTGTTGGGGAGGCTAAGTGCTTGACAGAGTTTATTAGTGAGAGTGCAATTGTGTCTGCTACTGCCCAGCTTCTCCCCGGCTGCAGCAATTTAACAAACATTCCTGTTATGAACATCAGGCATGCTCATATATAACGCTCTCTTAACCTTGGATTTCAAATAGGCTCAGAGCATCGAGACTCTTTCAAAAGAAGCAAGTGCTGTAAATGTACTCGTCTTTCTGCTCTAAAAGTCACATAGAAAACCATGCAAGCATCTGTATTTAATCTGCACATCAGTATGACAGACTGATTAAAAAAAACCCTCAAACAAACAAAAACAAACATAAAATGAATAACATTGCTTTGCCTGAAGAATATTAATGAAATCAAAGGGTGGATGTTTAAATCAAGTGTAGGAATCAAATGGTACCAAATTCCAGAGTATAACTGGCAGACTGGGATAATCCAGTTTTAGTTCTTCAAGTCCTTCCCCAGTTCTACAACCCAAATAGAAGAAAGAGATGTGCAGCTCCTCTCAGTGTTTCTTCATTCAGTAAGAGCAAATTTAGCTGTTTGATCCTGCCTCATTCCCACTTCTGGAGAGACCTCCCCTGCGAATATACATGTTCAATTTGGGCTCTGCAGCTGCTGGAGATGGTGCCCCACCTTAGTGCTTTGCCATGCTTTGGAGAGGCTGCATCCTGTTTGGGAGCATCAGGATTCAAGGTCAGAGGGAGATAGACTGTAGCAATAACCAGGGATGCCACAAGGATGCTGATGTAGCGCTCCCTGAATCCTGTGGTACCGTCTTCAGCTTCTCTGCGTTACAGACACAACACAGGTCAGAGGGATGTTCCTCAGAACAAAGCACAGCTCCACAGGAGAGCAAACTGATGATTTACACTCAACAATACTCTGTCCTATTTCTGAAAAAGAGATGTATTTATACTTCTGTGTCCTAGGGTGGCTCTGGGAATTTTTCTGATGTGGTTGTTGGCTCTGAATGGACTGTTTCTAAATGGTCCATTAAAAATGGGCATATGTACTTGTGGAAGCTCCTACTATTAATATGCTATAGCCATGGCTGATGGTAGCTTACAGTGGTTACCTATGGGATATGGCATAACACTTCCCCAAAAAATATTCCTTACCTTTCCCAGCCTTTCCTCTTTGCCTTACCACTAACTCTTACACATGCATGAATTTCAGGTAGAGATAATTATTCACCTTTCAAACTAAGAGGCAGTACTACCTGTGAAAACTGATGTCTTCAAGACAGCAGTAAGTACTGTTAGTAGGAGACCATGTAGCTGTCTGTGATGGGGGCACACTCAGCCTGCTGTGACAGCTGGAGGTTATTTTTTTTCCTCCTGTAAAAGGTAAATCTGTTTTTTTCTTTTTTCTTTTATTTTTAGAGTTGGCAAGGAGGTGATGATGCCTCCTCCATTTTTTTGTTGATAGTTGAATCTAACACACTTTGAAGCAAGAAAGTCGGTATATTTTGCAGTTCCACTTCTTACACCTGTATCCCAGCCTTATTCCCATTGCCTCACCACACAGTCTTGTTTTACTGGCCCCCTCTAAGTTAAGACAACCTCTGAGGAGTTGACCTCAAAATGTGATTGCAAAGATGTCACAACTTTTCCCTGTTCCTTTCAGTCTCACCTCTCCATAAAATAAAATTTCTGATGTTTCTTCCAGAAACTTCTTGGGGCAGGAAGAAGCTCCTATTCTTTGCACTGCATTGCGGACAAGAGACCAGGGTCACCTGGAACAGCTGTTTGCAACACAACAAAAATAATGGAGGCTTTATTACCGGGGTAATAGATCATAGTTTCCCTCTAAGCATTCAGGATCTCAGGTCTGCTCTTGCAGCACCCAGCAAAACAGCTCAAAGCCGTGGACAATGCAATTAATCTAATTCTCCCTAAAGACAAGGGGACTGCTGCCATGGATGACAGGAGCAGGAGTACGAACTTGCTGAGTCCAGGGGATTCCCTTCCCTTCCTGGACCTCCTTTGTCTAAGCAACAGCAGAGTATTTTTATGAATTGGAAAAGTCCCAGGGCATCCCAGTCTCCAGCTTCTGACGTCCTCATGGCTCAGTGTACCGGGCAGAGAAGGAAGAGGTCATGGAGGGGAGGGTGCCGTGGGCTGCTGACACACAAAACACTGCAAATTTCCATCCGCCCGGGACTCGCCAAAAGGAACTGCTTGAATCAGGAAGTTGGGCAATGCGTGGAAACATGCTTCCCCTCCCTCCATGCTTCCGAATAGAGTTGTCACAACTTTTTATTTTTAAAGTCCTTCATTTTCTCCCCCCCTCTGTCTAAAGCACCCCTTCCCCTCCAGGAGAGAAATAGCAAGGCATGCAGGAATTCCAAAACCTTGAAGCCAAAAGAACAGGCTGAATTCAGCAAAGTCAGTCATGTCTCTCCTACAGGATGCAGAGAGCAGAGAACTGAGTTCCCAGATGCTGCTCAGGGCCCTTCCTAGAGCAGGGCTGCTGTTCCCACCACATATAAAAGCTACTCTTCACAGGTACAGTCGACTAGACAACAACAACTAGAGTGAGTTCTTTCATGCCAACTTGAAATATTTGTCTTCCATCTGCCTTGGAACAAAAGTAGTATCTTTCCAAAGTGTCTGAGGGAGCACAATAGGGAAGGGTTTGGTCAGAGCTGCAGAAAACAATATCAAAATCCCTGTGCTGCTGGCTCTGGGGCAAAATTTGTTTCTCTTAGATTACTCCTGACTGGAGAAATCATGGATTTCTACCTGAACTTCCCACTACCACAAACAGCACCATAATTGATCATAAGCAAACAAAATGAGAGGCTTCCTCTTCCTCCTTGTCACCACGAGAGTCACAGTGTCTCATGGCTACAAGGATGGGAAAATTCCCATCTGAAGGTATTTTACAGATGAGGAAAGAAAAGAGGTTGAAAATGGAAAGCTGAACCTTAGTCTATTTGGTTAGTTGTGCCATACAGGATGCCTCTTCACAGAGGAATAGAGGACAGGATGCTTCCTGGGAGAAAACCAGGAATAGAAAACTAGCAGGAGTATTACATTGTTTTCAAAAGCATCAGCTGGCAAGGTTTGAAAAGGAACATGGATCTTGTATTCCTCAAAACGTCTTGGAATCTCTCCTACTCCCCTTCTACCCCAGATCTCAGCCCCTGCTTTTCAGAACATCCTGTAAAAACAACTGAGCTTTCCTGTGCAGTGAGTCATGGGATAGAGCACAATAGGGAACACAAAGCAATGGATCAGGAAATGTTTCATGTAAGATGAGGGAAAGAAAAAAGCAGGGCAAAAGTGAATGGAAGGTAGAAAGAAAAGCATCAAGTAGTCTAAAGAAATTCTTACTCAACTGGAGAGTGAACAGAAGAACCTGCACAGCACAAACTACCAAGAGCAATGGAAATGCAACACGAAGCATTGAGGTGCTGCAATGGAGAGACAGAGCTCATTGGGAGAGCAGTAATAAAATGCTGTCAAGTCATTGCAGGCACAGTGTGAAGGCACTCATGGCAGGTACAAGGTGAGGCAGGATTGGTGCCTGAACGATTGCCAGGGTAGGTGGCCAGCCAGCAGGCAGGCAGGCAGAGCTGCTCACCAGCTGGTGTGAAGGATCAGGCAACCTCCTTGACAGAGAGTTGGCTGAGCGCTACCCTTTGCAAGGATGCATAGCTTGTCTCAATGCTTTCAAAAGTGATTATTCCACCTCACACAATGATGGATGCTGTCAAAGGATTCTGGTATCAGAAACCAGAGAAACAGAACTGTATCCAGCAAAGTCAAAGCACACCTTGTGAAGCTAGCTCTCCTTTACTATATGCATTACACACTTATTTGCACCTGTTCAAAAGGACAGAAAATATTACTAAAATGAAAGAGCACTTTGGACCCATAGCATTTTACATACATTCCAGTAAGCCATTTTGAGCTGGTATAGATGACAACCTCAGAGGGTGCACAACAGAGAATTAGAAGATCTCTGCTGGTTCCCAAAGTTTAGTCTCCCCAGGACAAGAGTCCTCCAGATATGCTGTGTAGGAAATAGGGGCATTTCATGTATTCAGGAAAAGCAGTGACACATTTAACACCACTCAGTGCTAGCCAAGAAAGCAATGATCTTGACAGTGTACCATTCTGCCCAGCATTTCTGTCTCATCCTCCCAAACCTCATCTGCCACATCGTGTGTGTCTGTGTGCTTTATCTGCCATATGTGTCTAGTTGCCCACAACCAGACCTTCAGATGCAGCAAATCAGCACTGCTTTGCTGAAATCCATTGGACTAGAGAGCTATTCCAACATACTCAGGATGAGGCCTCTGGAGTACAAACTACCAAGAGGGGCTATCTTTGTTCCATATCTAGATTCTGATTAGTACACTCTGACCTGAACCCTGACTTGGTCTCTAAATGCAGTAGAAGTACAAATAATAGTGTTGTTGGAATGATTATCAGCAGTTCACTCAGGGATGTACAAAAGTCTTCTGGACTTTGCCCTTTTACTTTAAAACAGATGTGTGTCAAGCTGGGATCACCAATAACTACAGTGTTTCTGCTACTGTGTTAATGTACAGTGTAGTGGTACATCTGCAGTCACTGCAGCCCAGTCATCATAAAAAAAACAACCCCACACACTTTTAGTCCCACCATGGGAATAAGTGGTGGAATAAACCCAAGGAAAACACCAACTTGTACAAACTAAAAGCAAAAATAATTACAGTTCAGGACAGCAAACTTTCCAAATTATCTCTTTCTCATTCATCTTTTTTGCCTAAAATACTAATTCAAAGCTACAATCTGCTGAATTTTGGCAAATGACCATTTGTGGATTTGGACTTTAAAGCCCAGATTTTCCACATATTGACACACAGAGAGTTACTATCAGCTTGCACCAGGACAGCTCAAGTAGTCACTATATCTTTCTGAATCACCCAAGGTGGTGCTCACTTTTACAGCTAGGCAGTGGCACAGCAAAAACCAGCAGAAGTGTGTAAACCTAGGAATGCAGCCAGTGAGCCTGCCAGCAAGAGGTGAACAACCTCAACTCACACCCTTTTTCTTTGCTGCAGCACTGGGATTTTCTCTAATTGTCCTCAGGGTCACGGGCCATTCCTCAGAAAACCTTCACTTCATCTTTCCTCCATCCAACCCCCACAAGGAATTTGCAACCCTTTGTGCTGAGATCTGATCCCCTCACTGCCGTTTGGAGAGTGTGGGCTTTCCACAAGGACAAAACAGAGGAAAAGGAGGGAAGATCCTAAGCAGAACTGTGTTCAAGCAATAAATCTGGCTCCATATTGCTCCAAGCAAAGGTTTTTGGAACTAGGAGTTGTGGTTCGGGCCCATCTCTAATTCCCTTACAAATATGTGACACAATTTGGTGAGTCTTTCATGCTAAACACCACTCTCAGGGCTTTCATTTAATGGCTTTTCTTTCCCGCTCACAGCTCCCTCTCATCTCCACCGCTTTTCACTGTGCAATGCCAGAGCCATAAGGATCATACCATAAAGGGCCCCCCAGCTTTTATCTTGCATATCACGACATCATGATTCAAATGTTACAGCACTGCAACACAAATGTAACATCAATGTACATCCCATAACAGGCCCTAATCCATTCCAGATTTGGTTCAGAGCTCACTTGCTCAGATCTCCTAGGACCACACATCATGAGCCACTGTTTGTGTTCAGCATAAATGAAGCATCAGTGTGGAAATCTCATCAACACAACAACAGTATGGTCAGATCAAGAGGAGCTAGCAGGAAGCCATTCCGTATCTTTCCAGAAGACTTGCCAATGGTGGTGTTTTATACTCATGGTACCTACCTCATAGATGCTAGAGCTCCATTCAGAAATGCATTTGCTGCACCCCCCAAGGCCAGCCCAAGCACACAGTGCAGCAGTGGTTATACTCCCAGCCACTGCCAAGGGATGCCTCAGCTTGCATGAGGTGGCCAGATCTTGCCACCAGCTACAACAGCTCTAGGAACTCTCACAGGCTTGGCCTGAGCTGATCCCAGTGCTGCTTCAGCCACCTGCAAGCCCTGGGCTGGAGCCATCCCTGTAGAGC
Organism: Serilophus lunatus; assembly: GCA_013399895.1. Classification (NCBI taxonomy): domain Eukaryota; kingdom Metazoa; phylum Chordata; class Aves; order Passeriformes; family Eurylaimidae; genus Serilophus; species Serilophus lunatus. The sequence continues at coordinate 43,960 of VXBA01005115.1, forward strand.
AGTGACAGGCGCATCAGACCCCAACACTGCCTTGCCAGGCACCTGACAGGCACCCTCTATTCATTCACCATCTGAGCCCCTTTTCCAATTTATTGCTAAACTCTTTTCAACATAAGTGAATTGCAAGGCATTTCCAGGTGAACTCTTTCTCTTGTCCTTATCTCTTCTGTTGGTTGTAGGGAAATCAGAAATAGTCAGCACATCCCCTCCTGCATTCTCATGCATTGTTCATTTTATTGTGAGAAAAACGCTTCCTATGCAAAATATTACAAACACAAGATGAACATCAGGTCTACATTAATATTTAAATCAATGAGTATTACAGAGCAAGGAAAATTAAAAAACAAAATAACAAATCCTCCAAACCATCTTGATCACAGCTGCTGTGTAAGCCACTCAGCAGTGCTGGAAAGCTTCCTCCTGTCCAAGTATTGATCACTGGAAACATTCCCCGCTCATGATATTCAGCTGTGAAAGGGCAAATGCCTTGAAAATACAATAGTCTGAACTATTTTTCTTTTCTTTACCCTCATTTTGGGCTAAATGGAATTTGACAAGATTTTTTTTTTAATTAAACAACATGAAGTCCACAGTATAGCTATATGTTGCAATATGTGGTTATATATTTTGTCCTCCTCTACCCATTTAGTGCTCAGGCAATATGCAATATCATTATGATAAATTCAGAGCAACCATATTATTCTCCCATGGCTTTGAGATGACACTGTATGTGGTTTGCTCCATCTAACAAGATAATCAAACCATGCGTTTGAGCAAAAAAATGCTGAATCAGGGAAACTTTTGTTATTGTTAGCAATTAGAAATTATGTTGTGGAAATACAGCAGGGACACCCTCATTCCCTCGTAATAGTTTCTTGCATCCTACACACTTACATAACTTCTTGTCTCAAAGTGACAAGTGTGATTCCGAATGGTCTGGAATCTTTAGGACATAAAGGGGCTTGCTAATGTTGATTGTGCAAATATCATACAAAGCTGGGTGTTTTTTCACACAAAATTGGGTAAAACAAACTAAGTTTGTCTGATGCCAGATAATCTCAGAATAACTACATTTTATTCAAAGCTTAATTGTCCATGTGGTAAGCTGATTGTCTGTGTTTAAACATGAGGTTCACTTGCAAATGATGAGGAATGAGATCCCCAAAGTAAGTAATCACTCATGTGGGTGGATAATACTTTGGGCATGGGCTGCCAGAAGAGGAGAACTCTATATTTAATGATGAAAAGTCATGAAACTTCTCAATGTATCAATCAGGTACCATTGCCTGGGACACTGAACAAAGAGAACGGACTGTTTCCTTGGCAGCAAGGGCTGCCGAGAATGTTCATGGGCCACCAGGAACATCTGGTGTGTCATTTAGCATCAGCATTTGGGCTTGTCAACTACTACTGCATGTATGCAATTGCCTGTGGAGAAGGACCAAGAGCCAAAAGTTCATGGCTAATTTCATCTGCTGGAATTACCTTTCACATTGATATGTCTTTCATATTCATTACCTGTTTCACACCTTTAGATCCTGTTGTTTGTTATTTGGTCTCCTAGAGAAATTTAAACTCCTAACCTCTTTGGAACAGAAATTTTGGGTTTCAAGGATTAATCAAAACACCACATTTTGCTAATGAAGGTTAATCTGACCAATTTGAATATCCCAACACAGAAATTTCAGCTCCCTTGGGTGAGCTTCCATACACTTAGAAGAGCAGAGAGTTGGAGACAGGTTGGTCAGCTTAAGAGAGGGCCAAGGCCACCACTTCGAGGGAAAGTGTTGCTTTTGGTGTGGTCCATGCCCTCCTTTGCCATGTAATCAGAGACCTTGACTGGAGCATGCCTTGGTCCAAGTAATGGCAGTTTCTAGTCAAGAAACATCGAAGCTCTCTCCACTGCTGTTCTCCCTAAGGAAGTGCCTCTGTTAATTTTTTCTGATACGGGTTTTTGATATACCATTGTGTAGATGGGAAGCATGTATAAGAAATTAGCTATATGACATCCTTTGAGTATTTTAAAGTCTCCTGTCAATTTTAGTTTCCACTGTCCTCTTTTTTCCTCTAGCAGGAGGATTCATCTCTCTTCCTGCAACCCTATGAGGACCAACACTCATTTTCCAAAACCGTACCTCAGCCCCAGCTGGGCTTTAACAGCTATCTAAGTAATTGGGACACCAGTTTGCTAGCTCAAAAATAATTATTTTGCGCTGTAGAAAAATTAAAAGTTTCCATTTTCTGAGAAAATGAAAGAAAATAGACAAAGCTGTCTTTAGGCTATGGGCAATGTGGATGGCCTATTGAATGTTATGGAAACTCTTTAAAGGAAAGCATTGTTTCCAACTGAAAACTCAAATGTCTCCTTTCAAAAAAGGAGGGAATTTTCTTCTCTAAAAACTAAAGAAGATTAATTGAATCCAAGTTCACTAATAGCTCCTGAGCCCATCTCCCATCACAACTGCCTCCATGCTTATTTTCTTCTCATCTGAGGTCTTTTTCCATCTCCAGCACGTGGTTATACAATCCTCACCCTAAGAATGCATTTCAGGGAGGTTGCATTATCAGGGCGAGATACACATATGTTTTGCTGTAGGTTGCTCCCCAGCTCTGTGATTTACTGCTTGTACCCACCCCACAGTTCTCTTCAAGGACTCCCAGGCTGATCCTGCTGCTGTGGACTGGGCAACTCCTGGTATCTTCTCTGTCACCATTTTTGTTCCCCTTCCCATTTCCTCACTGGAATGAGGCTGGAGGTGCCAGACACAGGGAGCAGGTATGGAGCAGGTATGGAGCAGGTATGAGCTCTGAAATCCTCCGAATGCTGAAGGTCTCCCTTGCTCTTCTCAAGCCCACATGCCAGAGAAAAGGGCCATCTGTGGATTTTGGCACAAATTGAGTTCAGGCCTCAATTCCTTTCTGCATGGAGGTTTTCATCTAACCCAATGTAATAAATAACTGTCAGATTAAGCATGGCCGTGCAAATGTTACTGTACTTGCTTTGTGAAAGCTCCCTTTTATGTAGGCATCCTGTGAAATAAGGCAACCCTTCCTGGCCCTCAGTTACGCTCAGCCCTGCTCTAATCACCCTGTTTCGGATGTGAAGCTTGCTGTGAAAGACAAATGACTGGAGCTATTAAACTCTGTCTTGTTGTGAGTGTGCCCAGCGGTTATATTGCAATTACAGATGGGATGGCAATTGCTGAGGACCAAGGGCCAGGCAAGGACGGCTGCTCTCTGGTAGCACCACACACTCATGACCTGTGGCTGAGCCCAAGCCACCATTCAAATGGGTCTGCTGAAGTCGTGCAGGTATACAAGATGGAGCTCTCTGCTCATACCACGGCAGGATGAAAAAGAGCCCTGCAAAGAGCCAGGCAGCTCCCACAACTAGAACAACCTCCTCGTTCATGGAGCTGAGTCAGGGTGCAGCTGGCAAAGGCAGTGTTGGGGAGGGATCCACAGCCTCCCTGGCTCCCTGTGGTTTATTCATCACTGACTTGAGAGAGCTCATGCATAACCTGCAGTGAGGCTGGAGAGCTAGGATGAGTCAGGCACATAGGAGATACAGCGGCACATTTCAGCAGTGTTTGAATCATGTTTGATGAGGTGGTCACTGCTCTGTGAGGGCAGATTGCACTGTGACTGCACCACTCTCTGCTCTTTGCGCCAGTGGAGTGAGTGTCCCAGCAGACACCCAGGAACACTTGAGGGCACCCAGTGGCACCCAGGGACGTGTCCAGCCTGGATGTGCAAAGCTGCCAAAGGTATCAGGATGCCTAATTTCCATTAGATCTCTTTCAGTTGTCTCTGAAAGGGTTTGCCTTTCTGAAAAGGAGGCCTTTTGTATTGGCAAGGTGCTAGCAGAGATTCTTGAGCAAGAATAAATAAATGCTGCCAGGAACTGTAAATTAAAAGCATATTAAAGTAAAAGCAAAGTAAACTAAAAATTAAAGATAATTGGAAGAGATATATTGGAGCATGCTTGCCACATATCCACTTGCTCACCTGCTTTTCATTAACACAGTTCAACATCCCAGACTCAGTTAGGAAAGAAAAAAAAAGATAAAATGTTTTTTAATCCCCAGTCCCAGTCACCTGATTGAGACCTGGATGCTAATCATGACCCAGCCAGAGTAAACCAAGAGCGGCTACTGGGGCAGGCAGATGCCTCACTCCTGGGCACACTTTACCACATGCTCTCTCTGAACCACATCCTACCAGGCATTGAAAGCACCCTAAACACACCTGAGCCCCTTCTGCTCCCACTGCCAGTGCTTGGTGTCTGCTGGGGCTGCAGCTGATGTATGCAACACACAAAGTTCATTCATCTTGGGCTCACCACAGGGACTCACATATTTAATCTGAGGAAGTCCTTGGCCTCTGGCAGTCACGAGTGTCAAGGTTGCTCCTGCCACAGAGATGGATGCAGGTGAGCAATCTGCATGATGGGGTTGAATAAATAAATTAATGGGAGTCCAGTATCCATAAAATAAAGGGAAATAAAATACAGGCTAGCTTTTATGAAGGTCACAGGTTTGCAAGAAGGCAGTCTCCAGAAAGGCTGTGTGGAAATTGTTAAGCACTCAATAAGGTTTGGAAAAGAAATAAAATTAATCATTTCTGGCCCACTCTAAGATGAATTGTTGTAAATCTGGATATGGCAAAGCCTTCCATGACAGTTCACAGGGTTGCATACGCACTGACCACTAGGAGATTCATTTGTAAACTAGTTGAAGGCAGAATCAACAACTACATTTATTTGTACAACACATGAGAATCTACCTTTTGCCTGGCTTTTCTGCAGAAAATAATTCGATACTAAAAAAAGCAATACACCTAATTTTTTTAGAATGGGGACTGTTTATACGCATAACGGAAAAAAGATAATAGCAGGGATTAAAGATGAAAACTATGAAAAATATTAATTAGATAATTTCCTCAAAAAAAGACATCAAAATGTACCAATATGGGGAGTGCAGGGTGGTAATCATTTGCATTGTGATACAATCACAGTGTTCCAGTAAGGGATTAGGGCTTCACTGCATCAGTGCTGCAATAACCTATCTTTGTGAGGCAGCTTCAGATCTAATGAAAGGAGCTATGCAGTGATAAATGGCATTATGCAGTTGCAAGGTTATTGTTACCTCGAGGTCACCATTGTCACTTCTTTCTCACTATTGTCATGAAAGCCCATGTTATTAAAACTCAATCACATTAATAGCAAGAGAACTTGCTAACACAAAAAATGCACATTAGAAACCCTTTACTGGAGTAAAGTCAGGATTAAGATTTTAACTTTACAAGATGTTGTGTGTGAACACCACGTCAATGACACATGCTCACACCTTCCCTTGAAAATTTGCCACTGGATGTGCACACATCTCACACCTGTGGCAGAGCCATTTTCCCCCAGAGATGCCGTGCCAGCTGTGCTCATCTCCATCTGCTATTGGACTCTAGTCAGCAGGTCACAGGGGCATTGTACTGTCCCCAGCCCCCTGAGTCACTCAGAGGTGAATATACCTTCAGGGCAGCTGTCCTGGCAGCATGCATCTTTGGCACCATATCAGGTGCACAGGGATGGTTAATGGCTTAGCCATGGCCACTCTCAGTCCAGTGCCAGGAAGCCCAGGTGGATTCAATGGGACATTTGCCTTTTAGAATTCTCCTCAATGTGCTGCCAGCATGTTATTCCAATTCCCCCTGTCTGCTGAGAAAATTTCCACCTCCTGTTTTCCTGCTTCATCCCATATTTGACTATCTCCGAAGACATATGGGTCAGTTACACTGAGCTCGGTAGGCTGGAGCATATAGGGTACAGAGGGAATCCTCAGCTGAAGACTGGAGAACGACTGAGTTCTGTCAGGGATGAAAGCATTGAGAGCCTTAGAGGAAAATGCAACTAATTAAAATTCTAAATTAGTTGACAATTTAACAGATACTGACACATGGATCTCAAAACAGGAAATAATTTTCAGTCATTTGTGTATCTAAATGCAGGGAGTACTTCCCCATGTAATGCAATAACTAGAAAATCTGATTAATTGAATGATGGGAATTGAGTCTGGAAAATTAAGGCATTTTTCAACAAATATCAAGTATTATTTTTCGCACAAAGGCAATACAAAGACTGCTATACATTACTGATCAATATTCTAGCCATATTTTTTGTACTGAAATAGATGACTAGACATTTTTTGTTCTAATCTGCTCATGCTACCACAAGCAGTTTGAAGGAGTAAGACATGGTTTGCTGGAATTCAGAAGTCATAAAAATGCACAGCATGAAGATCAGGGGCTGTGGACCAAATTTTCACTCATGAAAATGTTAAGTGATGACTAAAATCAGGTGAGAATTTGGTCCACTAGAACCAACTGGACAGAGGAGAAATTGCTGGCCATTGCTTGCTGTAAACACAAATATAAACAGCTTTCTGAGGCATGTATCTCACATTCTTGTCATGAGATAGCCCATACTTGAGGAAAGGGAGCCTGTGCTAGGGACCCTTACAGGTTTTAGGAAGTTCAGCTACCTCATGTAAACACAGGTCTGAACAGGTCCTCTGTGGCACCAATTATTTCTGTGACACTGCAATTTTGAAAGCAGAAGAACATGAACTCCAGCTGTCTAGTGTTCCCAGGTGATCCAATACAACCTCTCCAGAGCCAAGGATGCTTACAAGCTTCAAATGAACCAAAGCACACAAGATGAGAGAATGAGAGCTGAAGTGTTTTACTGAGATCAGCTGCAAATCTAGTGACCCTTGGCTTCCCATTATAACTATCACACATGCAAAAAAACAGAATCTAAAATTCAGTGTCTGGTCTTATCCTCTCTGCTCTGCTTACAATGATTCTGCTCAGAACCTGAAAATATTTTGTCATATTTTTCCAGAAAAGAAAGCAAACAATAGTCTTAATTTTTCCTTGTGCCAGAAAAATCAGAAAGGTATTTTAGTGAACACTGGTAGCTTAAAAACTCGAAATAGTCTTTGTGCCATTAAGAAAACGGATGCAGTGATAAGCAGGAGATATTACACAAAAAATATATGCTGCCTTCAACTCTCCTTCAGAGATGCACAGTATCAACACCCAAGTATTACAGATTTCCCAAAAAGAGAAGGTTGTACATATCAAATCAAATACAGTGCAACAAATGGATATAGCTTGAAAGGAAAGGGAATACAGATCTGCAGCTCAGTGTTTGTGACCAGATTTTGAATAACCTTTGAACATACGTTCCATGACACCATTTATTCTGCATACATGGGAGAGGTGTTTTAAAAAAATGGAAATCAAATGTGATGGAGACCACCAGACCTTTACGTGGACTCATAATATATATAAGAACACTGCTACTTAATATTTAAAATTATTTTCATCATAATAGCAGAATTTATGAGTGATACATTCAGCTGTCAGTGTGCATAAACCTATATTGATTTAAATAATATCTAAAATTCACTACAGGAGTGCAGTCTTACCCCTGGGGAATAATAACCATTTGAGAGACATTGATGGCTCAAGGTGCAGTCAAGGACCATTAACCCCACTTTGTTACTAATACCCAGAAAATGTTCTGTACCAAGGTCATTGTTGCTGTTATAAACTCTAAATGAAAACTAACACACGTGTATGGATTTTTTGTTATAACTGATGCAGACTCAATTGATGTGTACAAAGCATGACCCAACCATTAAGAGGTTGTCCTGCTCCAGAGCCTCACAGGTTTGTTTGAACCATTTATCAACATTTTGCTTTGCCTTTAACTGCAGTCTTCAGCCTCATTTCTCTACTTGTGTCATGCCCAAGTAAAAGAAGCATTTGTTAATCATAGCTAACATCTAAAATAATGTCTTACAACATGGAAGGTGAGATACATTTTCAGTATTCTTTTGAAAGAAAAGTCTGTTGAGAATTCCTTAGTTTATTTCTTTTCTGATTCCCAGATCTCAATTTAGAAGCTCTTCTGTTTGTTTCACATCACAGAGAGGTGTGTATTTTGCTAGCAGGAAGGATAGGGTAGTCACAGCCTGTTAGTAAAATATACACCTCTATAACAAGGAAGGCTAAATTTAAGAAATAACGGATGTTTTTCACAAAGCAGGATATAAGCAAACAAACAGAAAAATGGTTCAAAAACAAGTATAAAGATTAAAGAGGATGTAAAAAATTCCACAGCATTCTTAGCTGATTATCTCAAGAGAAATTATGAAGATTACATATACGTAGAACTATGTGCATGTATGTGTTAGTGTGTAAATATAATGTGGAGGACATTTAGTGTACACACAAGAACAATACTCAATGGAGGTGTCCTTAGTAGCTGCATAGCTGGTGCTTGATTCAGATTTTAGACAAATCAGTATTCAAAATCTCTTTTTTAGGGAAGCAAATACTGACTGGTACCAAAAAAACACCATTCATTGCTGAACGAAATTTGTTTTTTCTCCAAGATATTACATAATTTAGCTATATGCTTCTACTTGAGGTTCACACATCAAAGGATTTTATTTAAAGACTAGGGTCTCTAATGTTTACATTTAATATTTCATGCTTTGTTTATTATAAAAGAAGAACCAGATCTTTGACTTGGGATTATGTGCACACATCAATAGGGTGCCCCATGATGTTTGCAGAGGGAGAGAGGTAGATATTTATCAAAAATGTATGACTGTCCTGCTTGCCCAGCTGTTTATACTCGCATTATTGTGAGCAGCTGGAAAGACTGCTGCTCCCCAGCATTAAGTGCTTGACTTCCCTAGGTGTTTCACTGCTCAGAAAACTTATTATCAGCTGTCCTTGTCAAATCAGAAGGGAATATGAAGGGAGAAAAGAGAACTACTATTCAAGGGGCTGTTCTGGGATGTCATCAGTTCCTTTAGTGGTGAGATACAGAATACACTTTAAAAATTTCATAACCACAGATTTGTGAGAGTCTTCAACGCATTGAAGGATTAAAATTTGAACAGAAAAAAAATAAAAACCAAGAAGAAAATAAAAGAAACAAGCTCCATCAACTGACTGTCACTAAGGCAAAAGCAAAGTGCTGTACTGAGGCAGAAGGGAAGTCTCAATGAACCCAGCAGCAGCGCTGGGGAAGAGGGCTGGGAGCAGCCAGCCAGCCACAAGCTAAGCATGAGCTGAGAGGAGAGTGGTACCACAAGGATGAGTCTCACTCAAAAAGGGCATCATGTTTATGACACAGTGTATGACCATTGTCACCTGCCACCTGGCACAGCAGAGGCCACAGCTAGAAGAACAACACTTTGAGGAAGGTGAAGGCAAAGCAGAAGGAATCCAGAGGAACAGTGAGGTAGAAAGGTAGAAATTTAGCAAACACAACCTATTGGGTATCAAAAGAATTGAGTCTCTTTTGTCTAAATCCATGTCTTCTGATATGCATAAGGTTGTTAACAGCAAACAGTGGTCTGTTGTTCTCCTGCTCCAGTGAGTCTGCACAAGAAGAAGCTGGCTCACTTTACAACCTAAAGTCAGACCTAATATTTAGGAAAACTTTTGAATGCTAACAGTATACAAGACTACTTGGATTTTTAACCTTTTGCACTGGCATATTTTTGAAACAGTAGAGATTACTCCCTGTCAAGACCAACTTTCCTTTGGTCTGTACCCAGAGCGGGAAGGTGGACCCCACAACTTCTTGGGGTCCTCCCAGTCCTGCCTCCACACAGGGCCCCGACTTCATGATACAAAATCAAAAGCTCCTTCTCAAGAGTGACAGACACAGACTTGTGGCTGTATCAGTGCAAGTCTTCTAGATGTAAGCTATAAACAAAGGTAAGACTGAGAATCAGTTACTGTCATGTGCTGTCAAAAAGTGCTCTGAGATTTAAGAGATTTGGCTGACTTATAAAGATACTGTCCTTTCATCTAAGATTGATTTCAGCCTATAAACCTATGTGAAACAGTGCAGATTAAGTGGTTGCAAATCCATCCCTTGCCAGCAGTAAAGGACGTGCTACAAATCAGCCACATTCACTCAGCTTCTCTCCACTGACACTGAGTTAAGAAAACAGTCTGGTTTACAGCTCATGGTCTGAAACAGAGAGAGAGAGAGGAACTGCTTCTTGAAGATAAGTTTCAGTAATAGTGTTGTTCAATGCAACCTTATAATTGCCAAAATGATTTGGTTCATGGTCCATATTTGTAGACCCACAAGTTTCCATTCTGTGCTACTTTCCTACTGCCTTAAATATTGTGTTTTATATGGTAGAATTTCAGATTGATTGATGATGGTATAGTTAAAACTTACATAATTAATATTAGAGTGAATAAATAAGTAGTTAACCTATGAGAGTTGACATTTGTTTTTATACAGGTCCCTCTTCCATGGAATTGTGACAAATACGCATGTTGTGCTGTCTAACTATCATGTGTCTGCTTCAGTTGCAATACTCCATATTCAAGGGCTTGGCCTAACATACCTTTCAGTCTGCCAACAAATTACCCTCTTCTCGTTAAATACTGCAAGACTGTTAGACATCTGAGAGTGCAGCCTTCTAAAGAGGTTTAAGATGAGGGCTATCTTTAAAAAAAAAAGAAGTCTGACCTACCAAAAAGCACGGAAAAATGTTGGGTTCAAGAATATACTCAAGAAACATAGAATGTGATTATGCAAATAATTTAACGTGCATCTTAATCATACATCACCGGAATAACTTATCCATCATTTTTAATGGCATATCTGGTTTCCCACATGATTAGAATTCAGTTATTTTCTCTACACCTAAAATCTTCTGACCTTAAAAAATCTTACACTCTGCCTCAATTGTGTGCAGCTGTTATTATTTTTACTTGTATTATTATTAAAATATATTTCCTTGGGAAATAAGGTACTGAGATGAAACATCTGTCACCCAACATATGCCAAGTACAGAAATCGAACCACAAACATCGAGAGGGTTTTGGGCGGTATCTGTGGTATCTGTTGAAGGAAGACAAAGTGGACCCGAAGATCCTGGCACCATTACTGTTACCTGACCTCAGATCTCCCCCTGTGTGGAAGGCAGTGGGTACCCAGGTAATGATCAGGTGGAAATCAGGTGAAAATCAGAGCTATTTAGGTGACAAAAATGTTCCAGATTTGAGCCCTACCCAATTGCCCTTCTACAGCTGGGACTTCAACAGTTCACAGAGGCAAAGTAATACGTCATATTCATCCTGCCAGCCTTGGGGCCAGGTAAAGACAGAGTTAGGATATCCCATCTCATTTACTCAAGTGCTTCTGGCATCATTTTTGCCATGTTTCAGCTGAGAGCAACCCCACAAGCCTAATGATGATCCCCAATGCTCCTGCCCTGCAGACCCTGTGCCGGGTTCACTCAGATCTGCACCCTTGGCTGTGGGATCAGCCAGAGACACAGAGGAAACAGCAGGAGCATCCTGTCTGACTTCTGGGATGCAGTCTGGGCTACATGAACTGAAAGGAAAAAAACAAAAACCAACTGGAGCCCCTGGCTGAAGGTAGTCCCTGAGCAGAGCTCCACAGCTCTGGTCCTGGGAAAGCACTGGCATTGAACTCTCCCAAATGACTGTCTCACTTCAATTCAAATACCAGGTTTTCATTCAGCAAAGTTCTCATACAGTTGGACCTTAATTTATTTGGTTGGGTTATTTGCCTGAAAGGAACAATCTCACATCTTCTAACAGTTGTGATTTCTCTGCTTCATTGATTAAAACACCTCTTTTCCGCTATTTTCTCTCCAGCCACACACCCCACCCCCACTAATTAAATAGCTCCAACTCTCACAGCCCCAAGACTTCAATGGCTCAATAACATCCTGAGTCAATGTGTTGCAAAGCTGCTTTTAAATTCATTCTTCATGCAAATGATATACAATTAGACCTGGTTAATCTGCATTCCTTCTGCAAATGCTATTGTTAATAGGATTTAAGGGGAAAAAACCCCTTCAGCTTAACAAATCAATGGCACATACAGGCTATCAGATCAGTTACTCCTTAAACCTTTTGGATGGCCAGACATATGGGGCAAGCAAGCAGGCAAGCAATGATTATAACAAGGCCTTGCAAGAGTACTTTGTGGTGCTTGAGATGTCTGACTTCAGAAGCTTTCCCAGCCATTTTTTCTCCTAGTGCTGCTGGTCTACTCAGGTCAGGAAAGAAGAAAAAACATCCCAGAGAAAAAGGTCAGAACTTTAGGACATTTGTTAGTGACTGCTAAGGGCTGGGGGTTCTCCAAGGTTTTCTTTCTAAATTGAGTCGAATTTTTCAACAAGGGCCCAGTCCTTAGGACAGGTTTTTACCTGTTAGCAAAGAGCATTGCTAAAACGAGGGAAAAAACACATCCCCTGTTCAGGCATGTAAGGCTATCATGGAGGGCTGCTGCTTTGTGTCTTGCTGGGAAAATTCTTGATATGCTGACAGACATTTCCAAGATTCATTTTGAGTTCAGATATCCCAATATGTCTCTCAAAATGGAAAATTTCTTTCTTCTGGCCCCCGACCCAAGGTAAGACACAGGTGTCCAGGATCTCCAGGCATAGTCTCTGCTTCCTCAACAGGTGGGGGAGGACTGCATGGTCTTTCCTTGACCAAGACAAATACATGGGGAAGAGCTATACCTATTACCTGCAAGAAGAGGTGCCCTCAGTGGTCCCACAGCCCTTTGGTAGCCTGTAAATCAGCAGGGCTGGACAAGGACTGCCAAGGTAGGAAGGATCCCAGGACTGTAATAAGTTCACTCTCACAAATATTATTGCCTTTCACTTCAACATTGAAGTGCCCCTTTTTTATGCACTACACAAAATGTGGCACATCGATTAAAACAGGAATTAAAATTCACCATTCACAAGGAAAGAGCAAAGCAAGGTACTCAGACCTTCTCTGTAATGAATCTCTCCTTTCATTCAGCTTTGGCCCCCCCAGTCAATAAGGGCACCAACTGTGATGAGGGCCCCAGTCCATCTGGAACTATTCATTTGGGTCACCAGATGATATGGACTTTCAATCCCTGCCAAACTTGTCCTGATTTGCACGAGGGACCAGATGCAAAAAGGCCCTGTATCCCAAGACAAATCCTCTCTTGTCACAACCATACCAGATACACTCACAGACATCTCACACTGGGATATTGCAACCTTCTGCAGCCAGAAAATATTATCCTTCATTATGCATATACCTTCCAGTACAAGCACGACAACTACAGATGTGCCTTGACAGCTCTCCTCTCTTTCCTTCTCCCCTGATGCAATGTTGAGCAATGAGAAGCGGGCTCTTAGGGAAAAGTTTGCATGAAAAGTGATAATATGAAAATATGTCAGCATTCCTGAGAAGCATTCAGGCAGAGTCAGTCAACAGAACTGCCTGCAGGCTTAAAAAAAGCACAGAACACTTCTTAGACCTCACAGTCTGGCAACCGTATCTCAATCGCACCGAGACTGTGGCCTCATAGGACTCAGCTGTTTTTCTTTTTCCAGCTAGGAGGTATACAAGAGAGCTGGAGTAACAGGGTGCCATTTTTCATTAATTGGATGGAAAAATGCCTGACTTTTGGGGGGGGGGGGGGGGGTTGTTTGGTTTTTTTTAGTTTTTTGCCAGTTTTCAGACCAGAGGAGAACCTCGTCCCACCACCATGTCGCCAGCATGTCGCCAGCCAAGACAGGGCTGCCTCCAGCTGTGTATGGGCAATGCTGTCTCACTCCAGCTGAGAAAGCTCCTCACACCCACCCTTACCCAGAGCCCACAAGGTTGCTTGTCTTAGTCCTCTCAGCCTGGGTAGAACAAAAGGACAAGCAGAAGACATACAATGGTGGGTTTTGTACAGCTCCAGTGACAAAACAATAGTAACTCTCCATCCTCCAGCCTTGGTATCACGATGTTAACCACATCACATTACTTTTCAACAGACTTCAAGGCTTCCTCACTCCTTTTGACATCTCTTTTTCCAATGTCTTTCTTTCTTTCACTATCCCTATTTGAAATAAATGCATACTGATTCAGTGGGTGTTTCATATCCCCATGATGTTTCTGAAGTGTCCTGGCAAGGTTGCTGTTTTAAAGTGTGTTGTGGTGGATCCACAATGCCCTCAGGCAGAGCATCTGGCATTACAACATCCACTAGTGCAACTCAACTGGGCCTTCTTCTATAAAGAAGAAATCATAGCAAAATCATGGCTAGCAGAGCCTGTCAGCCTAAGAGTGTCCTGTTTGTATGTGACCCTACACTCTCCTTTGGAATTAGAAGAGTGCTAATGGTAATTGTACTGAATCAGATCTTTATAATAACTACTCCTGATCACAAAGGACCTGCTCTAATTACAAATGCTAAGTGCAAACCCCAAGCAAACCCACTAAAACCGGTGAAATAACCCTGATTTTCCTTGGTGAAAGTGGCTGCAGTGTTTGGCTCCAAAGCCCTTTCTTGCTCTTCCTGTTGCAGATCCTCCAGACTATTGAACATTGAAAATAATAATGTCTGAAGACATATGAAAAGGAGACAGGCTCTCTGAGCAGCACTAATGCAGAGCTCAGGGAGCAGGGCCTATGCAGCCCAGAGGTACTCAGGTTATGTAGGTACTCATATTCCCTAGGGGCACTTTAAGATAGACCAGCTTTTTCTTAAGCTGGCACTTCTCTCTCCCAGTGCTCCAGGGCAGAAGGACCTCTGTTTCCTTTATGAAAACTATTTCTGCAAGGGTGCCCTTTTTGTTCAGTGTTTGTGCAATAAGTGACAGGGCCCCCACATCACTGTAGTCAGTGAGAAGTGTGGTCTAGCTGGCTATTGAAACACCTATTCTCTTTAGGTGGAAAGAAAGTAAGAAAAATCACTCCAAAGTTCTCTCTATCTGTTACTGGGTTTGCTACAGGTTCTTCTACATAGGCTTTTTTACATTTTGATTTTACTAATATTACATTTATGCACTTTCAATCCATGATTGTTAGGGATGATCCTTTTCTCTCTCAATGGATAATTCCAGATAAGTATTTCAATTAAGATCATTCAAATTAGTCACATTAACAAAGCAGAAGAGAAAAATATGTGTACAATAAACAATGTGATTCACTAATGATCAAAAATTGTTCAGAGACTGACATGAAATAGGGGACCTCTATTTCACAAACCATTCCAATTACCACAGCTCTGCAAAATGAGCCTCAGTATTGCATTTTCTTCCAGTTTGGGCTATTTATGCAACAAATATATTGAGGTCCTGTTTCTCCTTTACTGCTTCCTGCACTCATCTTGCTTGGCTTGTGTCCATTTTTATTTCTTCTTCTTTCTTTATGATCATGTTACTTCCAAACACCTCCATCTCCTTGCAGTTAAGGCAACTACTCATATAAACAGCAGCTCCAATTGTGGGTGTTGCATTGAGAGTCTGACAATATAGTCAGGGAATTCTAGCCAATTCTATTTGCATTTTCAGTGGGAACAGCCCTCATTATTGTCATCATACTAGATATCTGAGTAAATTCTGAAAAAAACATCAGAAACAAACCTATCTTGGGAACATTATGCTTTTCGTCTCTGGTTCTATGCAGGATTCTTCAGAACAAAAAACAAGCAAATAAACAAATAAAAGATTTGCCACCTTGGAAGGGTTAACATTTGTTCTATTTGTCCCTGTTCACTTACACTTCTTGTATTTTTTTCTGATGCTGGGCTGCCTGAGGTGGTGACATTTATGGCATCACAAGGTGGTTCGATGATCCACTAGGGTACCCGTGATCCTGCTGTAGGCTCTGGGCAGTCTCTTCAGTTCTGAGCTCTGCTCTTTATCTGTGACTTGCAACCCTCATGGTCATAAAACTTAGTGATCTCCATGGGATTCTTTTCTTCTACTGGAACAAAAAGCACAGTATCTGGCCCAGTTTTCACAAAATAGATCACAAGCTAAAGGATGGGAGGCCTAGGAATAGATCATTAGAGGCAACCAATCTTGGAACCAGAAGTGACCTGAAATCGCTCTTGCATGGGAATGTCTCCCCCGGCCCATCTACTGCAATGTGTCCTACATGCATGTCATCAGCTCTGTCACTTTCCTGCAGGGAATTACTAATGGGTTGGGCTCTCTCCATCTCCCCCTCTGCCCTTTCAAACCGGTCATGGCCATCCTCATAAATCTGCTAGGATGCTGACAGCCAGACTGCAGCTCATGGGGGCTCAGGGGACTTTGAGTGATATTCCTTCTGTTTCGGCTCTTTCCAAGGCAGGCATTGATTTAGGAGGATGTTTCCTTTTAACATTTTTGAGTAAAATAATAATTATAAAAAAGAAAAAGCAACACAGGGAGTCGAAAAAAAGAGTAATAGTGGCACCATGATCTTCTGTATTGAAGTGACTGCAAGTGCAGGATGTGTCCCTGGAGAAACAGGCTTTCCAGGCAGTGAAAGGAAGGAACAAAGAGCAGAAAAAAATGGATCAGGGAACTCGACTATTCGCCTGTGTATTTGATAGAGTGCCACACATGCTTTATCTCTACCTAATGTCTTGTTAGTGAAAAGCCATTTATTTATTTTAGAACATGTTGATAATGAATGCTCCTAGCAGATAACATAGTCTCAAACCAAAACAAGATTTTCTGTTAACTCTAATCCCCTTGGTTTTATTTCAGCAAAGACTATCTGTAGTATTCTTTTACTTTCTTTACCAGTGAGCTGCTGCCAACCCTAATCACTCTGGCTCACACCAGACATTATTTGTATTTTCTGGCTGATTCTAAACGACTCTGTCTTCAGCATTGAAAGGCAGCTTGATGTTATCTGAGGGACCAAGGAAAGCCTACACATATAAAGGCAGGCTGAGCAAAAGCCCTGTGTGCCAATAGGGGCTCACTCATCACGTGAAAGCAACCTGGAAATCAGTATATAGATCTCAGGTTCTGATGTGAGTACAGCAGATCATTGCTGCATCACTCATAGTAAATGTTGTGATGGATGAATCTCCAAAGGCTGAGAGGTTATGTGTGGATGAATTCTCACATCCTGGCCCTTATCCAAATGTATCCTGAAGGTGCAGAACTGGAATGATAACCTTACAGAAATACACACTTTAAGAGGACATGGGTGCTTTAGAGATTGTCCACACTTTAATAAGAGTTGCAGTAAGAAGGTAACTTGAAATAGAGCTTTTCTAGGCATAAAACTAGTAGTATTGAAAATGTATTGGAAGATTCATATTTAAAATATTAATATCTGGTGTTAAACTTCTTTCTAAAGGCTTGAATAGACAAAAGAAAATGGGAATTTTCTTTTGCATTTGTAGTCTGAATTTGACAAAATATAATTCGCCATTCCATTAAGCCAATAATCTTAAATTATAAGAGATCAAGCAAAAGTGGAGCTACTTGGTGACTCTTGATGGACCCTCAGTTTGGACAGATGACAGGAAAATCAATTTTGTAATACCTATCTGTAACGTGTGAACATATGGGACAATCTGAATCCAACAGAACAAAGTTCTCAGGACAGAGATTCTACAACGGATTTCGAATTTTTAAGTGGAAATTTTCTGACTCAGATTGTAATTAATTTAATGGGGGGAATTTTTTTCTGGAGCTCCTCTGGACAGATAGAGGAGAACTGGGAACTTAAGAGATTATTTAGACAAAAGCAACAGTGATTTAATTGTCCTTGTTTTATACAAACAACATGAAGTGCAAAAAAAAAGAATATGGATACTTGATACTTTAAAGGGAATGTTTCTCAACATTGACAATGGTTATGAGCCCGGATGACTTGGAGAAAGAACTGAAACAGGAAATTTTTTAAAATAACCAGCAACTACTTGAGGGTATTAGCTCCAGAAACTGCAGTAAACAGAGAAGGCTCTACTGCTTGAAAACCCCAATGATTCAGAAGAGAAGTGAAAGCAGATAAAGATTTATATGTAAACTAGCTACATATAAACTAAAGGCTAGAAATGGCAGAAAATTATTAAGGAAGCAGACTAAGTCTACTACAGTTGAGGGTACAGAGAAGAAACAAAGACAACATTTAAAACTCATATTTAAAAGATGGGACCCTCAGACCAGAGAAGAAATAACTCCATTAAAGACTTGAATAGTGAGCTCTGTAACTAACTGAATATTTGTTCCCATTGCAAGACTGGGAAAAGAGCAGTAAAGGAGGCTTTTAGACCTCTAAGAGCATGAGGGCAAAAGTGATACATATTTGGCACAGTTTCCACTTCTGATGTTCTCATTTCAGAGAGGCAGACAATCTGAAGAGGCTTCACAAAAACTGTGCATAGTTAGGAATTTGGGAAACCTGTTTTAATGTGAAGGACTGTAGATTTATTTAATAATTCAAACCAGTCATTTCGGCAGAAGGGAGGTGACAATTGAGTTCATTACTTTGTCAGCAATTGCAGATACCTGCAACAGGAAAAGCCAGAGTGATAATCATGACCATTTAAACCTAATCTTCAATCCAGTGGCTTCAGTATGAAGCCATGATGCAATTGCAGTGTTAACTGAAGTGGGGTTTCTTCACTGGATGTTTTTTTAAACAAACATGGACACTTTTTCCAAGGTCTGAGAGTGAGGTTTCTACTGTCAGTAAGGCACTGGACTGCATTCCAGAAGATACAGATGGAACTTCACATATGTGAGTGAGTCCCAAACATTGCACTTCTTCAGTTTTAATGCGATAGTCTGAGAACCAACTGTTTTTCCAACTGGACTGCAAGGTCTTTTAGGCAGGTCCCATCTTTGATTATGTGCAGAAAATAGTTCAGAGGTCGTAGGCTTCACTGAGCTCTCTCAAGGCTACTGAAATGTAAGAAGAAGTAACTAACCAAGCCATCCTTCCATTTATGCACTCACACTACTGCAGAGGTGGGAAAAGCCACCTCTTCTGCAGTTCCAGAAGTCATTACATAGGCTTAAGAGTGTGACTTCTGATGATGCCAGTTTTCTGCAAGCATCTTGTACAGCACAAAAGCAAGTAGGTAACAGCTCCCACTGCTTCAGGAGTCTCTGCTAAGTGACAATGAGTGCAAAATCCCTTTTCCCCATGCATATATACACACAGGTGTACACACTGAACACTGTCTCCGCTGAGACGTGGAAATGCAGGCAAAATCCATCATGTTTTTCAGCATGCTGTCTGCTGCATGATGGTTATACTCAACTCACACCGTAGTAGCATAGATTGCCCTTTACAGCAAAGGGTTGTTGGGCTGGGGATGGCTGCCAGGACCAGACAGCCCCACGGTTAAATTTCAGCACGAGTATGGCATAGAAAGGATGGGGCTGAGGGCAGGCCAGCTGCAGCACAACCCCAAGCACAAGTTGTTTATTAGGCTGAGCATAAAGCACTCCAGAAGGGCAAGACTCAATGTTCTTCCTTTTGATCCTATTATCATATGACAACATGATTAAAGACAGGGTAAAGGCAAGGCCCTCATGGAAGAAGCACAGGGGTGTCAAACCACTAATGGAAACTGTCACAGGGGAGACAGAAAGTTTAAAGAAAACATGGCCCTCTCTTCCCCCAGGGCAGGGAGCAAGGGGGATCCCAGTGCCAGCAGAGGCTGCACACAAAGGTAGAGCAATAAAAACAAGAATATAGGACAGAACTTAGAAAAGTAAATGTGGTGTCAGCTCCTCCTTTGTCATCTCTGTGTCCTGGGGAACCAGATGACAGCAAAGATTGGCTGCATGGCCTTCTGGACACATCCATTGCACATGATCCTTACTTCCCTAGCACCTAAACTCATTTTAGTTTCCTTTTTAAGCCTTCAAGCCCACACTTCAACCTAAGCTCCTCTATCTCCTTGCACAGAAGAATGCCCATGCACAAGAATTCCTGATTCAAGCAGAACACTGGACATCAGAGTCCAATCCCAGGACAGTAAGAAGGTCAGTCCAGATCTCTAAGAAACGTGTTTTTCCCAGCACTAACTGGTTTGGAGCCACTCAGTGTGCAGCAGTTGATATCCCCTGATGCAGGGCTCTAGTGCAATGCCTGTCACCATGAGGCATGGGACTGCACTGATAGGACAGTGCAGCATATGGGGTTTCAAACTACAATCATTGTACTGTTACAGAGTGAGACCAGAACAGGCACACCCTAAATCGGTCCTCACTCCCCACATCAGTCCTCTCATGGAGACACGTACTTCCCATGCTTCCTTTCCCCTCCTCTGTGCCTGTGCATCCCCTTGATCACTAATTAGCAATTCCTCATCCCCTCCAGCAGCAAATACAAGGCCAAGCTACATCAGACTTCACCCAAAGACATGTGTGCTGACCATGGAGTACTGTTCCCAGGCCCATGCTGTGCATGGGAAAGATGGGCTGCAGGTCATCACTCAGCACACATGGGCTGCCAGCTCTGCAGCAGGATGGTAGGAGAGGGTGTTGGCTGGTCAGTGCTGAGACACGCACTTAAAATCCCATGACCAGTTAGCTTAGAGCATTAGGTGGAGCATCAGAGAGGAAACAGTCCCATAAAAATATGAAAATTAATGATTTGGTAAGGGAGATTGCCTATCCTTCTCACTTTCTGTGTAACATCTTGTAGTGGTTTAACCCGGGCTGAGTGCCAGGGTCCCACTACAGCCACTCTCTCACTCCCCCTTGCCCAGCTATGGAGGAGAGAGAGAATATAACGAGAGGTTTCATTACTCATGATAAGGACTACAACAGATTCTTTGCTAATCACCATCACAGGCAAAACAAGACTCCATGTGGGAATGATAGTCAGGTTTATTACTAACAAGATCAGAGCTAAGAGTGAGAGACTAAAAGACACCTTTTCCCCCCCACCCCCTCCTTCTTACATCCAACCTATTCTCCCACAGTGGTCAAGGGAAAAGGCGAGGTGGGGGGGGGAGGTGTTGCTGTGGTCAGCTGCTGTTCTCAGCCGCTGCTTGGGGAGAGGAGTCCTTCCAGCCACATTCCATGGGGTCCATCCCTCACAGGATACAGTTCCTCTCACAAACTGCTCCGGTGAGAGTCCATCCCATGGGCAGCAGCCCTTCACCCACAGCTGCCACATGGCTGACATTCCACAGGGTGCAGTCCCTCAGGCACAGGCTGCTCCAGCGTGGGCCCCACG